>JBBPRH010000345.1:0-24528 GCA_038092915.1 Boletus pseudopeckii
GTGTTTGCCCATCACCAGGGGCAGGTGCAAATGGGGTCTGCTCTGTGTGTGGGTGCAAATAGGGTCTGCCTTGTGGGTGTTTGCCCTTCAACAGAGGCAGGTGCAAATGGGGTCTGCTTTGTGGGTGGTTGCCCATTATTAGAGGTAGGTCCAAATGGGGTCTGCCTTGTGGGTGTTTGCCCATCACCAGGGGCAGGTGCAAATGGGGTCTGCTCTGTGTGTGGGTGCAAATAGGGTCTGCCTTGTGGGTGTTTGCCCTTCAACAGAGGCAGGTGCAAATGGGGTCTGCTTTGTGGGTGTTTGCCCATCATTAGAGGCAGGTGCAAATGGGGTCTGCCTTATGTGCCTTGTAGCTGTTTGCCCATTATTAGAGGTAGGTCCAAATGGGGTCTGCTCTGTGAGTGGGTGCAAATAGGGTCTGCCTTGTGGGTGTTTGTCCATTGCCAGAGGTGGGTGCAAATTGGGTCTGTACTGTGTGTGTGTGTGCCAATCATTGCCAGAGATGAATAGACTCTGTCCTGGTTAAGTGACTGAACCTTACCAGTAGGCTTGATTGAAGCAAGAGGCAAGTAGTGATAATCAAGTAGCTCCTAGCCCTTACTAGCAATGAGTGGAAAAGACCAAGAGGGCAAGACTGAGGTCCCTGGCAGCTCTGGAGCCTTTATATACTACATAGGAGTTTACACTTGTATACACTACATATAACAATATGCTATGCTATATGCTTAGTAGGTGAGGGGTATATGAGGATGACATGCGTATTACTACAGCCATGGAAGGGAAGGAAAGCCTAACATAAGGAGTACATGAGGTGGACAAGTCATACATACAAGGCAATCTAGACTAACATGTGTGATCTTGCAGGCAAAAATAGTCAGTAATAAGTTGAATACATGGACTTTTTCATCCAGAGCGGGCTCCAGTGTCAATCACATGGTGCAAGCAAAGAGACTTAACTCACTGCATGTCACACAAACCACATGTGTGACAATGCCTTCAGAGCCCTGCCTCAGCAATCCTTAGCCGATAAGCTTTTGCAATGCATTTTCCACAGAGATTTGCAAAGCGCTGTAATTAAACTATTAAACTCACTTACAAGACAAGTCTAAGGCAGGTGTTTATTTTATCTGATAGATAAGTTATCTATCACCAACTAATAATCAAATTGGGGGCTGGAGGAATAGTTGAAGGATATAACCTAGCATCCTAGTCATTATTTTCTAAAAGATCAACAATAGGCTCCCTTGAAGCCCAATTGCTGGCAACAAGGATTTGATCTCCTAAAAATACATATGTAAAAGGACTTGATCAGAAAGTTGCTGTATTTTCTTTTACAAACCATCTTTCATTGTGGTTTAGGGTGGCACAGGTAACACATGAGTTATACATACATGTTATCTTTATTTGTGATGAGTTGGTGCCTCACAATCTTCCTAGTGAATAAGTTGACTATGCTATTTACATCTAGTAGGAGCAGGTTATGGCCAAAGATGCACATGGCAGTTTCCCAAGTATTGGCTGTCTTGTCCATCCCCACCCACTTGATGACTTGGCTTAGAATGTTTCTAATTTGAGTTGGAAGGATGGATGCACCTGTGAAGCTGCTTTCAAACAGCATCACATATTTTTCATCCAGACCTCAGACATTTTCAAAAGATGCCTGGGTTAGGTTGAAGTGTCTTACCAAATGTTTTCCACAGGCTCCTTTCTAAGCCTGCTTGTCACTTTTTTCATCACATTGCTCAGGGACACCATCTATCTTGGCATAGAGGGCATCTATCAAGACTGGAAAACCTTCAAATTGATCTTGATATAAAAACTCCCAGCAAAAAGATAATGTAATTATGTACCTGTGGCAGTCGGTTAGTTTCACACAACATTTATCTCTTCTTGCACTTCAGACATTTGCCTTCAGGATCAACAATTTGCCAGTCAAAGATACTACTACAATTGAAAACGCCTCTTCTCAGAGTTATGAGTCTTCCATTGAAGAAAATACCATACTTACACAAAAAAACAGTAGTCTCACTTTGAGCAAAATAGAACCACAGTAAGTTCTATTGCATCTAATATTTATTTTCTTAGGGTTAGTACTAGAAAGGTTATAGCAATGGAATGTCATATCCTTATAAACTTTACATGCAATCAATCTGATCAAAACAGAGTCTCAAGTCCGGGTCTATACCCTCCACTCTGAGCAGTTGCCTATGTTCTTGCCTCCATTGTCACAGCTGAAGAGTTGATTGAACAAGCTCAGAAGTGTGTGTGGCTGTTTTAACTTTATATTAATATTGTACCAAAAAGAAAATGCTGTATCAGTCTGTAGGATCATCTGGAATCTTAGCAATGACAGATTGGATTGAGTTGATGTTGATAATACAAAGACTTTCTTCACCAAGCTGTGTCTCTTCTTGTGATCTTTGTGACTCAACAAATGCAGACCAAGCTGCCTGTCCATTAGGTAATCAGAGTCCTTCCTATTGACAAAAATTTTGGCCACCAGATTGTTGCAAATATATATGTAGCTATGAGTTCTGATTATTGCTCAGTGACATGGACCACATGAGAATCTCATTTGGGAAGTAGAGCATAGTTGCCACCTAGGTCAGCACTGCTCGTTTCTGTTGCCCAGCATCAGCACTATCTAGATGGATGTATTCACACATTGGTATTACATACCTTGCTTTGCTTTGCCAGTGCCGGAGGGTTCATGTCATTCATTCTAATTGATGATGCAAGCAGTGTCATATGTGCCTTTCATGTGGTTTGTAAACTATTGTAGATGGGTTAAGGGACTCATACCTTTTTTATGCCCTTAGTCAAACCTGGCCAAAGGACGTGAGAAATAGCATTTGAGATATGTTTGACAGTTATGTTCCCTCCATCTACTATATCAAATGCTTTACATGCTTCTGTGAGAGAGTCCACAAATTTGTCATGGCTTTCGAGGAGTTAAATGCCCTGGATTGGATATGGTGTGACAAAGAAGATGTCCATGTCGATGCAAAGTTCAAATGGTGCTGAAGGCAACCATGGATTCCATGCAGAGTTGCTGCGAATGTCAATATTCACTGGACACAAGTAGATGTTGCCAGTTCAGGAAGCGATGTTGCCAGAGCATGGAGTTGGTTCAGCTCCATGGAAGATGTTAGGGATAATGGGAAAGGCCCATCTGGAATACGGGGCTGTATAATCACATGTTGGCATATGGAGGACTGCATTGTTCATATGTTTGGGTGTGTGTATGTAACATATAGAAGCTGGTGGAGAGGCGATTCTCTCATTTGAAGTGATTATATATTCCATCGGTTGCAATTCCATATGGGGAAAGTACCACACCTGCAATGTAAGATGTTTGCCGATTCTCCACACATGCAGATATGGGTATATTTAGATACTGTATGCTATCTCACATTCTGTAGAATGGTCACTGTGACTCATGTATCCATGTAGACCTCCAATTAGGATGATATGTTCCACTCCTATCCTTCTGTTGCACAGCTAGCAAGGTCCTGGCGATCAATGATGACCCTGTAGTGAGCCATGTGGAGCCATTTATCACTATATTTGGTTACACAATGGTGTGTGTTGTGGACAATGCAATTATGCATATGTACACACTTTGTTCTTGTAGTGACATTGGGACACATATATCTGACATAGCCATCACACATAGAATATCCTGTGCCGAATACATACATACTTTGTGGATTGTATCCATTCCATATTTGGAATGAATTGTTATCATATACAAATATATTACATAATGTGGGGATGCCTTATAAAAGACAGATCACCACAGTTGGACATCTTTTGTATTATTTCGTCACACCACTCCCATATATCATGTCAACTTCCATATACTTCCCCTGAACACCTCCAGGAGCCCAGAAGGTTGCATGACTACTCAAGATAGACCACATTGTCCACACAGGTCTGATCACACATGACAACAGCACCAAGTGGACATGCTTCATCAAAGAAGGTGCCACCATTGCTGCCAATCTTTCCCAGCATTATATGGAGCACATTAACAGATTTCTATGGAGGGAGGCCGTCATATACTTCATTATCAGGTCCTTCAAGATGCTGGGATTAGAGGATGATTTTGTGGATGTATTGAGCAGTGTCCTCTCCTACATGGATGCAGTCTTTGCTGTGGTGAAAGTGGAGGCAGGTCCAACTGGCAAAGTACAATATTCAATGACTATCTTCATATAGAGGATTGGGTTAGATGCCACGAGCCATGGCTCGTAAGGCAGTATAGACGGGGAAGTGATCACAATATCAATCAGGGTAGTTTGAAAAACCTAAGTGAGTTGGCTGACTTTGTGGTCATATCCTCAACACAATTTCATGTTACTTTGCACAGACTGGGAGACTTATCAAATAGTGCTGGGGTCCATTTGGTATGGTGCACACATCTGGTTCCTGCTCACAAATGAAAATGACACCCCAGAGATGGCCCATATACTTCTCAAGCACATGAAAAATTCTACACTCTGATAATGCATGAGGACAATGAGTGTAAGTAATTCAGTATGCTGTGTTTTCAAGATTGCTGGTAAACAATTCTGTAGATGGATACATGTTTATAGAGCACCTGGAGGATCAATTATGAGGCCAAAGGGAAGGTGGATGAAAGTGGGCCCTCTGGACACGGAGCAGATAGTGAAGGAAAGAGGAAACATGGTGATGTTGGAAGTAGAAGGGGAGGTAGCATGCAGAAGGGGAAGGATGGTGTTGTCCCTCTGTGCAAGAGTATGTACACACACAAGACCTGTTACAGTTTTGGAAGGGGACTATACTATTTCTCTCCCTTCCACTCCCCCTTCGCCCAGTCTCTGGGATACATTCATGTTCAATAGTGTTGACACCACTTAGGAGGAGTTCTTCTGAGGACACATGCCGGACACAGCCTTCTAGGCTATGTCCAAACTGCCATTATGGCTGCACACAGCAGTGCACAGTTAGTTTCTTTTCTATTTCATATTACTTACAGCTATGATATTTCACATACAAACATTGCCTCCTTGGCTGTGTTCTCTCCTACACAGCCTCATGATCCTCTTTCCCATTTGATTTGTATGTCTGTATTCCATCTCTTTCTTCTTCTGCTTCTCCCGAGATCGCATCTATGATACAATCTCATATATCTACTTATGGTACTCATCTCCGACCAGCCCTAGAGCGGTCAAACCCTATTTATACAGGCTTCTTTCCTCCTTTGTAACCTTGATCTATACAATTTACTGTATAGTTCATTCATTTTGGTTCCACTTTGCTTCAAGCTCTCACCCTCACTTTGGAAGCCATCCTCACTGCTGTAACTATTGTCCTCTTCAGACTTATAGTTATGCTTGCTCCTGTCTCAACAAGCCAAAACCAGAGACTCTGTCAACTGGTGCTAGAAGACTCCGGCATCTAGCAAGAACCTAGTTCACCCTTCTGTCCAATCCGGGAACTCACACCAAGGACTCCTGAGTACGGAACCCCATGCTGTTAATTTGCTTCATGGTGGAACTTGCTCTTTTCGCAGGTAATGTCTGAGAAGCACCAAAGCCTCACTATACCATTACTAGGAAGGCCCCAGCAGGTCATCTATGAACATAGAGAGGAGGTTGTCATTCTTTGAGCGCATGCATGGTTATGTGTCACTTGTCATGTTCACAGTTGAACGTAACAAAAGATCAAGGTTATAAACATCTAGTGCTATCCAGCCTAGAATTCCATCTCACCTGTCTACCAGGTGGTAGACACTTGCTCACACTATACACTGAATCAATCTCTCTGCCCTATTAGGGAATGACCCCAACTCAGAAGAAAAATTAACTCCAACATGTGCTTCTTCACCTTCTTCAGACATGTTGTCATCAAGAAGGAATCCAAGACTATCTGTTTCCCCAGACCCCTCAGCTTGTATATCCCAAGACTTCCCAGGTGGCCTTCACTCTCGCTACAGGACTCCATCAGCAGATTGCACCCCACCACCTGCATCTGGCCCAGAACTCATCCACATAGACAACTCACAAGATTATGACGACTCGTACCTAGCACCAGCCCACCTACCTTCCCAACAGGAAGCCAAAAAGATCATCAACCAATCTTGGCCAAGAGGACCTACGGGAGAACAAGACCCAAACAATGAAAATGAAGAAGACATGAGAGAGATTAAAGCTGCCTTACCTGAGGAGTTTAGTGGAAATCCAGAAGATGCTAGGAGATGGTTCCTAGCAATGGAGGGCTACTTTGCCCTACATGACAGATTTGGAACAGACTAGGCCACAAAGAAATATACTCTTTTGAACAGAATGTCAAAGAGAAGAGGAAAGGCCTTCTTGAAAGCCTGGCATACCAAGATGGCCAACCCATCTATAGCTGCCAATGAGAAAACCTATGCAAAGATCAAAGAGGTGTTCATGACTACATTCTCACCCTACAACACCAAAGAGACCACACGAACAAAGCTCTCCCAGCTACAAATGGGCAATTGAGACAACAACTTCAACAACTTCATGTTGGAGTTCAGTCTACTTGCTGTTAGATCTGGGATCACCGATCAAGGAGCTTTATCGGAATGGTTCCTACAAGGAGTCATGGAGAAACTTGCCAGCCAACTTGCTGTTTCTGGCATCCTAGAAATTGCCACCACAATGGAAGAAATCTACAACAAAGCAGCTGTCATTGATGGAAGATACAGAAGAGTTTCCAGACTCAAGAAAGGACCACACATCACCTATGTGTGCTTAGGAGGGGGACACAGAGATCCCAATGCAATGGATGTAGACCACCTCACGATCTTCCCAGTAGAGAGACTCAAACTCATGAGAGAAAAGAAATGCTTCATCTGCCATAACATTAGGCATTAGGTGCAGCACCAGGAATCACCCAGGCTATAAGCCTAGTAACAGAAAGAAGAAGTCGCAAGGAACATGAACACAAGTTGTCACCACCACCTCGAACACTGCCACTGCCTCACCAAATCACCAGGACTCGCTGGACAAGTATCTAGATGAACTTGCCAGGAGTAACAAGGGAGGACAAACTGAAGGCCTCAGAATGCTCAAAATGGCTAATGACAGGCCTGGACAAGCAAGGAATCCCACTGGGGGTGATGATACCCAGGATGCTGCAATGTACTGGGAAGAGAATCTCAATGCTCTTTTCCTTGAAGAAACTCCTGCTACCTTCAATTTCCTAGAATCTGCCTGCATATCTTTTTAAAGGGAGGGGGTGAACCAATGTCACCACCCTCCATTATGATAGCCCCTGTATTTATTTCCGGATTGAAGAGTAATTCTATTTGCATTCCTCTTTCGATCTGGAAACAGGATGGCAAAATCATTGGAACAAAGGTGCTGTTAGACTGTGGGGTGATTGGATGCTTCATATCTTGTGGAGTGATCACTAAGCTGAAGTTGCCGGTTTATGGGCTTGAGACATCTATCCGAGCATGGAATGTGGATGGTACATGAAATCAATCTGGTATCATCAAACAGAAGACCTCAGTGGGCTCAGACTATGGAGGAGTCAAAGAGCGGTGGAACCTTATAATCCTCGATTGTGGCAAGGACAAAGTCATTTTGGGACTTCCATGGTTTAGGGTGGTCAATCCTGATATTGATTGAATGCAAGGTTGGGTAACGATTATGCTGACTTCCTATAGATGGACAACTGGGAACCCATTTCACACGACTCAGCAATGGTATTTGCTGAGATTTTTGGAGCACGATGAAATGGAGTACGTGCAAGACGGGCTCTACATGAGCTTTCATCACCAGAAATCTGAACAGAGGTTAGGGTTTATGGCAGCACATGGGGACTAGCCAGAGTTTGTGGTCAACTGGACCACTCTGTCCACAGAGATCACCCAACAGGGGCATAAGGCCAAGATCGCCTTACCACAGCCATTTGCCACATATGCAGATGTCTTCACAGAGAAGACAATTACCAAACTTTCACCCTCAAGAGCATACAAGTACACTATCAAGCTCAAGGACTCATTTATACTCAAACAAGCAAAAGCTTACCCTTTGAATCTGCTGGAACAACAAGCTTGCAAAGAGCTCATTGAAGAACATCAAGCTCCGACCCTGCCAAAACTATCAGTACCTACATGTAAATAGTCACACGATCAAGAACGCCTACCCCCTCCCTTGAATTTTGGACCTTCTTGACAAATTAAAGGGAGCATCAATCTTCACCAAGTTCAATATCAGATGGGGCTACAACATGTTGATTAAACCAAAAGACTGATGGAAAGCAGCTTTCCTCACCCCTCACAGACTCTTCGGGCCAAATGTTATGTTCTTTGGCATATGCATCTCTCTTGCAACCTTCCAGGCATTCATGGACAACCTCTTTGGAGACTACATTGTGGAAGGCTAGCTGGTAATCTACATGGACAATATGTTGATTCATTCTTCAGACCAGGATGTTCACAATGAAAGGACACAGAAGGTCCTAGAACACTTCTGACAGCATGAAATGTACCTCAAACTGGAGAAGTACACCTTCTCAACTTAGGAGGTCGAGTACTTGGGTATGATCATAGGGAAGAACAGTGTCCAGCCAGTCAAACTCAAAGCCATCAATGTAAAGGATGTCTGGTCCTTTGTAAGATTCTACAACTTCTACCAGAAGTTTATCCCCTCTTTCTTGGACATCGCCCGCCCTCTGCTAGACCTCACAAAGCAGAAGGTACTCTGGCAATGGAGCAACTCCTAGGAACAGTCTTTTCGGAACCTGCAGACTGCCTTCATATGGAAACCCATTCTTTCCTTCCCCAATACCTCAAAACCCTTCACTCTGATGAGTGATGCCTCCCTCACCACCTCTGGAGAGGTACTCATGCAAACTAATGCAAACAGAGATATGCAACATTGCAGATATATCTCACAGACATTCTCTCTTGCTGAGAGAAATTACAACATTTATGACAGGAAAGTTTTGGCTGTCATAAGAGGGTTGGAAGAATGGTGACAATACCTACTTGGGTCACTCCATCCTGTGACGGTACTGACCAATCACAAAAACCTCACCTACTTCAAGGAACCAAGGAAGTTGTCACAGAGACAAGCCAGGTGGCTCCTGTTTCTATAGGACTTCAACATGGAAGACAAGGCCCTGCTGGGTACACAAATGGCACTGGTGGATGCATTATCACGATAGGACAGGGTGGATACCTCCCTCAATAATGAAGACAATCAAATTCTCCCATCAAACATGTTCAATCTCCAGGTTCAATGTATTGATCTTGCTCTGGCTGAAAAGATTAAGGAGTCCTCCAAGACAGATCTCCTAGTTCTTCAAGCCGTACATCAGATGGAGAAAGAGGAACCTCTCTTCACCAGATCAAAACCCCAGGATTGGACCTACAACAACAATCACCTCTATTACAAGGGGCGCATGTATATTCCAGGAGCGGAATGACAGGACCTTGTCCTTGCCGCACACACCTCACTGGAGGGAGGATACAGTGGCCACATTCACAACCATTGCTCACCTCAGTAAAGATTATTGGTGGCTGGGACTCTTTATGTTTGTCCAGAAATTCGTGACTGGCTGTGCCATATGCCAGGCCAACAAAGTCCAAACCTACCCCACTATTCCACCAGTCATACCACTCACCTTTGAAGGAAACTGACCCTTCCAGAATCTATCTGTGGATGTGATCATGGACCTACTCTAGGTGGGGGACTTTGATTTGGTTATGGTTGTGGTCAACCATGGCCTTAGTAAGGGGGTAATTCTTGCTCCTTGCTCAAAAATGGTGGACGCAGCTGGTATAGTCTGTCTTTTCTTTGAAAAGGTGTTCCTGTAATATGGCTTACACAATAAACTCATTTCAGATTGGGCCCACAATTTGCCTCAGCTTTTGCTCAAGAGTTGGCAAGGTTATTGAACTATAATGTCGCACTCTCAATGGGATATCATCCTCAGATAGACAGCAAAACCAAATAATACAATCAGGAGTTGGAAACGTACTTATGAATCTTCTGCAACAGTCAACCCCACAAATGGTTGGACCTAATCCCCATGGCAGAATTCACCCACAACTCAAGAGTACACTCAGTTACTGGAAAATTGCCCTTCACTCTCATACTAGGATATATAAACCATGGTCTTACCCCACACTCGATCGAACATTCTTGCTGGTTTTAGAACAATGTCTCACTGCACTTGAGAATGTGAGAAAAGAAGCTGAAGCGGCACACCAACTGGCTCAATTACGCATGAAGGAGAGATTTCTCTCTCGCTTCAAACCATGGAAGATAGGAGACAAGGTGTGGCTGGAAGCCAAGAATTTGAAATTACAAGTTCCATCTCGGAAGCTGTCCCAAAAACAGACAGGCCCCTTTAAGATTACACAGGTCGTCTCCTCTGTCAAGTTCCGATTGAAGCTACCCCCACAATAAAAAATCCACAATGTGTTCCACACATCCCTACTTGTTTCATATCTGGAAACACCGGAACGTCCCAACTTCACCCGACCTCCACCGGAACTTATTGGAATAGAGGAGGAATATGAAATCTACAAAATCATCAATCATTAGGGAACCTCAGGTCGAAGGCAGTATCTGGTGCACTGAAAAGGCTACACCATCGCAGAACAGACTTGGAAATCAGAGTCAAATCTGGGCAATGCCAAGATACTACTCAAGGAGTATAAAAGACTGCATAAACTCTAAACGGAGTCCCTATGCCTGAAGATATCACATCTCTCCTGATCACTATCTCCCATGTCAACCAAGCCCTCATCCAAGCTTGCCTTCAAGTTCGTTATCCAGACCTCGACATCCCTAAGCACGCATCAGGACACTGGTACTTTTGCAAGATCAGGTACTGCCCCTATCACTATCAATATTAGATGACCTTCATTCCCCTCACCATCCACTTTAGCTGACTTCTCCCATTTGCTTAATGCCTCCTATATGCGTCCATCCTTGAAAATGCCCACTCTGTATGAACCCTCAAGCACCTTTCATTCTTCTCCTCCTGCAATACCCTCATCTAGCTCACTTGCCTATTCAGGGTGTATTCCACCTTTGATCCCATCTCACCCAGGCCACCTGGTGCAAGGCAGATTCCAATCTCTTCTCCCGAAATACCCACCCTCATTGAGGTTAGAAAACTTCTTCTCAATCTCTTCTACATCAAAGGCTTTGACTTCTGTCTCACCCTACTCCCTCTTGCAACCATTAACATCCACCTTAATCCAGTTGTTGCGGCACTCTCAGAAGAAGAGCCTACACTTTTCTTTGCCCCCACCAGAGAATATGTCGGACATTCCCACATCCAAAGAGCAGCCACAGTCCTCTCCAATTAGAGGAGCATGGATAATCATAGCAGAGATAGAAGCATTAATGAACCTAATCTGCTCCCTTCAGAAGGAGTTGGACAGGAACTTCATTCCTCAGTTCCCAACTCATTCCACCACAACACCATGGCCACCTGCTACGCCACCACATCCTTCCCCATCATCTATCCTGCAGAATCAACTAGAGGCTCCCCCACCATACCCATTTCCTCCACTTCCGGAGCCATTTCCACTCAACCCAGATGCCTTTGCTGGAGAGGTGCCATGGTATTTTCAGCCAGCCTCCCCTCTTGTCCAGCAGCAATCCGCTCTCCCTCTCCATTGGGAGCAACTACAACAAGGAGCTCTCCTCCTTCCTCTGTTCCCCTTCCCGAACCTGGGAGCACCAGTGCTCATACCAACCATATCAACTCAGTGGATGGTAATTCCAATCCTGTGGTCAATCCTTCCAACAGAACCCACTTCCATGCTCACGATATGCCTACTTCCACTACAACCAACCTGGGCACCTTTGCACCAAGTGCCCCCAATACCATTGCCCCTTTTATGGCATGGCTGCCCCCTAACATCTGCAATTTCATTGCCCCAGACTACATTGCCTTCGATGTGGTGAACTCAGTCATGCAGCCCAAGCATGTACCAACGGCAGAGACTCGTACTATGACAGTTCAGTGTCATGCATGGTAACACACGCATAGTTATCCAATGGTAATGTTCTGTGCATCACTCCAATGGAAGAACAGGAGAATTCATGTATTAGAAAGCTACATGCTTTAAGGTGCGCCAAACATGTGTTTGACAATGTTTGGCCTATGTTTGGCACTCCTCCAATATGCCCAATGCTGGTTATACAATCTGATGACCATCTCCCAAGGTGCCAAACACAAGCCAAACCTGTGTTCAACAATGTTTGGTGTGCTTTGGAGGTTCCTGAAGCTAGCCATCCACTTGGTGTACCATCTATGCATTATTGGGCATGTGTCTGGGCCTTTGAAAACAAGCCAAACCTTTGTACAACAGTTCACAATCTATGTTTGACATGGGTTTGACATGTGTTTGACAGTGGCTATGCACTCCCTTTGTAGCCGGATGCAATATATCTTGTTTGCTATGTCATGGATGCAGGACCCATCAAATACATAGTTGGTTTGGTCTCTCTTTATTCGAAATTGATGTGGCAATTCTTCAGCTTTGCCAGTTTTGAACAAACACTAGTGTTTAGGATTATATATGTACTGAGAGGAACAAGTCACCTGGATAACTATAGACAGGGACTAAAATGGAAATGTGGAAGGATGGACACAATGCAATTGTATGCTCCTTAAGGAAGGGTGTTGGATGCTGTGCTATTTCCTTTCCTATATAAGGGCTCATGTGCTGACTTCTATGCAGGCAAAAGCAATGGAAACAACAAACAATGGGCTTTCCCAGACTTTTGCTTTGCCTCCCATGGTTAGTCTAGTAGGATTATATTACTGGGGATCTGTTCCCTTTTGTTGCCCTATTTAGAGTTTTCTCCCAAAAGGTATATTACTTGTGCACTAATGCTACAAGTATTTTACTTTTAATAATATAACTAGATGTCCAAACATCGGAGATGGTCCTGCTCAAGGTCCTCTGAGGGTTGCCTATGAGGGGAACTCCAAGTGGGGGGAGAATTGTTCTTCTTGAGAGAAGTTCTCTGGTTGAGGCAATCTCTGAGTGAGAAAGTCTTAGTGGCCTAAAGAGCTCTCCTTTTATAGATAAATATAGGGGATTGGCTAGCCAATCAGAAGGGTTGGCTGCTTACAGATGCCAAGGGATTGCTTTATAATGCTGAGAGATTGCTTACAAATGCCAAGCTCTTGCTGACTGATGCATGGAATGCTATGGAATACCATAGAATCTCATGGAACTCCATGGAATGTCATAGAATACTGGTCATGTGATGCAAGGCTATGTAGGATTTGGTCACATGGTTGTTTTCATCTCTCGCACTTAGCTATGTACATAGTATTTACAAAGATAGATATTTACATTAGCCATGTACTTGTTGATAGTAACAGAGCTATATGTAGGAGAAAAGCATTAATATCTCCTGGGTTTCTCAGTTAAATATTCTGAAAATTGGAGGGGTAATAGATCATACTAAGCGTCATTAGGCCCTATAGTATCGAAAGATTCTAACTGCTGCAAGTGGTCGAATTAAATCTATTCAGGTCATAGCTTCTGACAGTGCATGAAACTAGTTTGATGCAGGTCAGTGCCATTGCATTCTGACCTCCACTCCTCTTTTATCATAATGTCTGACTACTACAACAATGGCAACAACTGAACTCCATAAGGACTACATCTTTCAAGTCCAGTATTCACTCCACAATACCAATATTCTGGGTGTGGTGCAAGTGCACCAAAGCAATCTCTATGAGCTGGAAATCGGAACAACACATCAGATATTCATACCTGCACGTTAGACATGGCAGGTCAAGCTGTTTTTGTGGAGGCACTACCTCCTCATCACAATCTATCAAATGTTCCAGAAGTGCAGGATATGGAGGCACAAGGCGCTGATACTGATGATCCTCAAGAACATTGTCCAGATGGACAATGTCATAGAAGTGCTTGTCTGGCCATGCCTCAACATTTCGTCTGGCATACAGAACATTGCACACTATCAAGCTGTGAACTTCAAGGGATTCCTCATCATAGAGTTCCTGCTTAGAAGGCACGACCACAAGATGGTAGGTCACTTTCAAACCATATGTGTGAGAAACATAGAGCATATGTCATGGATGGATTTCAGTGAGTTTCCTCATATTGCCATATATTCTAGCATTATCTAATTTGTTGAGCAGACTGGGATCAATATAAGGCACACCACTGCACTACTGGGCCTGCCATTTGTGTATAACATTGACAACATTGACACTGCAGATCTTCTGGGCTTGTGGAATGTTGTTGAAGACTGGTATGGGCGCAAGCCAGATCTTGAATGGAGTATGTCTTTCGTTCTGTTTCTAATAGGAGTGTATATTGAACTACATACATTAGTCTCATTGTGGGTTACCCTCAGCGATGAGGAAGAAGTTTTCAATAGAGGAGACCTGATACAACAGCAAGGGATGGAGCTTGATGCTCATATGTAGTTTACACTTACACCTTCAATTCACACTCATTGCCCTTGTTGAATAGCAGGCCCATTGGAATATGTTGAAGATCAGTGATACATTCCTTCCATAATCATTCATCTAATGCTCATCTACACCTACAGATCATATGCCCTCTGAGCGGAGGAAGCACAATAGGATGGAGGTAGATGACGAGGAGGAGGATGGCAAATCAGACTGCAAGGGCAAGACTTCTAGCTCACAGGGGAGCAAGCTAGGAACAGCGCTGGAGGACGTGTTGGAGGATGAAGCCAGTGCAGGTGAGAGTAATGATGAAGAGAGTAATGCAGATGCAAATGGTGTTGACGACATTGCAGAGGGGGATTCAGGATGAGGAAAATGGGGATGTAGAAGAAGTAGTGGGGGAGGCATTAGCTATCACAGGAGAGGAAGGTCAGATGTCCGGTGTGGAAGAGGGAGGGAACATCAGTGCAGGAGAGGGGGGACAGGAATATGGAGAGGCGAGGCAGGGAGAAATGGAGACAGGTGGACATGGGAGTGGGAAGGAAATAGAAATGGAATATGGAAAGGGAAAGGAAGTGCAAATGAAACGGAAAGGGGACAGAAAAAAAAGTCCAGTGGAGTGCAGAAGGAAGTGGAGAAAGCAATGGATGAATCATCGTTATCTGGAATGTTTGCTAGTAAGTAGCGCACAATATAAATCTTTCGGTTATAGGGACCTCTACAAGGATTTACAGATCATACAAGACCTATCAAGAATGCATCAACAGCAGGGCATGACAATGTAAAGCAATGGTCCACATTTCATTCAAACATATTGACATTCGATGGCATTGAGGACTATGATAATGTCCATGATTCCATGTTGGACAATCCAACACATTCCACTTCAGACTATGATGATATTGAAAGCACTCACCAGATGCCAACAGATTACCTGAAGCTTTGGAGAAAGTCTTCCCAACATCCTGGATGGAATTGACCATCAAGGATGGTGTAGAGCATCCACAGGTTATAGAGGACCTTACAAGGACTGACAATGATGTCATTGAAAAGTGTCATACAAGGGATGAGTAAGCTTTTGGCGATCATAACAATACATGTATTATGATATGGCAATACAGTGTCCACACCGCAACTGCTGAGAGCACAAAATGCCACTCAGGATGTCCATGTGGGTCGACGTTTGTATGTACAGTATCGATGGAGTGGTCTATGCAGCTGTGAATGTTATAATATGAACATTCAAACATTCATCTTCAAAGTCACGTGACTAAAACATGTGACCGTGAGAAACAATCACATGACATAAATCATGTGACCCACCTCACTGTTTTAACTATTAATATTCACACATTATCTATTCCCACATTCATTCCCACTATTCTCACAATAATCTCCATTATCATCTTCATACAAATGCTTCTCTACTTTAACTATACATAGTAATTCCTCCCATGCATAGCATGGTCTGTGCACCATCTTGTAGAATATGTAAGTAGATACTCTGACAACTGGAATTGCCAGTCTAATTCATTTTGTTCACCACAATAGTCATTGCCTTGGCCTCTGGTCATTGTAGACTGTGTTGTTCAGAGAAGACCCCCCATACCCTCATCCCCTTGAGCCAGGACACATATAGCTTACAAGACATAAGTTCTGAGCCATGTGTTATTGGTGATTCCCACTCATAACAGTGAAGTAGGACAAAGAACCAACCAGAGCATGAGCTATCAACAGGCTCTGGGGTCATGAAGGAGACTGATGTGAAAAAGAATAAGGCACGCGTGGTGGAGAGGGTGAAATTCCAGAAGGATAATGCAAGCATGGGAATACAGAACAAAGGCTTGGGGCGAAACCTGTGGAATCATCATCAGGTGCTAGTGGGCTAATAATCATTGTAAACACCCAAAAGAGTAATGACCTAAATGCTGAACACACATTCAAGTGTGTTACGCTCACCATCAGCCTGAAGAAGATTGTAAAGTCAAAGTGGAAACCACCTCCACATCCCAGCACCTCTTCCACAACATTGGATGTGTCTCGGGAATCGGTAAACACCAAGCTTCATATTGTTATTGATTGAATAGAGGATATGATGGAACTCTGTGTGGAAAATTGTAATGTCTTACATCCAGAGGTTAGCCATATTTTTTGACAACTGGAATACATCCATTGGCTGAATGTCCATGTCTCAGATGATTCGCAGTATGCAGGTCATCCAGCAACTGCAAACAAAATTACCCAAGGAAGTAAAAGGTTGGATTGCTGAGCTGGTCAAGAATGTAAGTCATCAAGCACTACATCAAAGACAGGAAAAGCAACGATGTGGTTCGAAATGAAGACATCCTTCCATAACAGCATGAAGATATTTTGGAATTATTTTCAATCACTTCAAAAGAACTCAATCAAAGTGGATGAAGGGACAAAGAAAGGATTTCTCTTGCTGCAAAGCTGGAGTGAGTCCAGCCCATAATATATGTATAATACACTCCCCTGTCCTTTGAAACAGAACAATGTCTATATTGGTCTGTCTACATTGTATATAGACCATTTCCATGTAGGTGTTCCACAATCTGTGTTGGATGATATGTGAGTATATGTATGTAGAATCCAACCATCCCCACCCTCTTCTATCTGGAAATATATTCACACATTGGTCTTGAGTGCCTAAAAATGTTCTCTGTGCATATCACACATGCTTTATACATGTCCCAAATATAATTCAAGTACTGGCTAAATCTTATTGCAAATCTTCCAACATTCCTCCCCCTTCCCTCTATCTGGAAATATCAAGTCAGACACTGATTTGGGATACCCAGGAACAGTACTCCATAGCCTGTAAACATGCATGGAACATATCTCATGACATCTCAAGAGTGCTGGCTAATTGTTATAACCACTGGCCAATTGTTCTCCTCTCTCTCCTTCTATCAATTCACACACCCATTCAAAGTGCCTAGAAATGATTTTCTGTGCTTGTTATACATGATCAATACATGGTACAACCACCATTGAAGCACTGGCTAATTGCTATGACAAATCTGCCAACTTTCCCCTCCTCCCTCTCTATCTGGAAATATCAATTCACACACTGATTTAGCATGCTAAACAAGGGTTCTCCATACCCTTACAAATATGTGTGGAACATGCTCCATTCATCTCCAGAGTGCTGGCTAATTGTTATGATCCCTGGCCAATTGCCCCCCTTTCCCTTCTATCTGGAAATATCAATTCATACTCTGATCTGGTGTGTCTGCAAATGGTTTCCCTTGCTCACCTAACAACAACATGTTCTGCCAATTCCCAGAGCACTAGCTAATTTTTCTGAACCACTAACCAACTTCCCCTCTCTCCTCCTATTGGACCATGTCAATTCAGGAACATGCAGCAGCAGCACATAAGTGGTATCCACCAACATGTTCCCTGGGGCATTATACCCTCCGAACATATTCAACATATTTTCAAGAACACTGCTAATTTTATAGATGGTGTTCTGCCTCCCTCCTTGTAATCTCTCCCATCTTCCAAATCAATTCAGCATCACATACATGTGACCAGAAAACATATTCCATAGGGCTTTTATATGCCCAGAAGCCACTGGAAGCAATCCTGAGACCTGGCACAATTATTTGGATGCTGTACACTCCCCCCTCCCCCCTCCATCCTCTTCCCATGATTATTCTATATAAATTCATCAACACACAACAGCCACCTAAACACATGTTTTCTAGGCCACTCATATATGCATAATCAACTGTAAAAGTAGCAAGATCCCATACAATTACTTGGAGGTGATACACCTCCCCCCCCCACCTACCATCCATGATTATCCAAGATCAATTCAGCATCATGTTTCTGTGACCTAAAAATAAATCCCCTGGAGTTTCCCAACCCTCCAAAGAGGATGGAGATGTATTTGAAGCCCCTGCTATTTTTTTAGATCATGATGGAAGATACCTTCCTACAATGACCTTGTTTGATTTTTATCTCAACATCCCAAATACCAACTTTCATGATTGTTAGTGCAAAATGATCCCATTAATGTGCTCTATATCATGGTATTAAAACATTCCAGAAATAAAAATTTAAGTTGGAATCTTAATTTAAAAATAACAACATAAGTGTAGGATCAGAGTCTAGAATAATAAGTGTAATGATTTGTTTCATACACTAGCGAAACACTAATCGAGACAACCGAGACAAATATGATCCTCTCCGAGACAGCCAAGACAAACCTAACATCTGGGTTATACCATTTTGCTAACGAAATGCTAATTCCAACAACATTGGTTATTTTGCACGAAATCATTCATAACTTGGAACCCAGCGGATGGAAAAATCCTGAAAAATGATCACCTTGTACCTTCAATCATGAGCTATCAATGTCTCCTACATGTTCCCATATGGTTTTCTATTAGATAAAAAGTTATACTCAATTTTCTTAGTCTAAGGAAGTGTAGGAAATAGTCTAGGAAGGTGCACCGAAAGTGTAGGAAAGCATAGTAGATGGTCTGGGAAAGTGTACCATATTGTGTAGGAAAAGTGTAGACAAAGGCATAGTAAAGCGGAGGACATGATTCATCAAAGCATAGAATTGGCTATGGCGAAGGTATTGGTCACAAATTGATTGGCATTGATTGAAAAAGATGTAGAAAAGTGTAGATATGTTGGTCTGAATGGCTATGGCGAAAACCCAGATGATTGTCTACTGAAAATTGTCTTGAAAATGTAGAAAAAGCGTAGCGAAAGCATAGGATTGACTGTGGTGAAAATATACTGGGAAAGTGTATTGAAAATGGTAGACATGTTGGTCCTGATATTTATTTTGGATTGTTTGACTGTGGGAATTGTATTTATATGCATGGCGACCTATGTAATTCAAGGCCAAAGTCTAGAAAAAAAACTAGTGAAAGTATAGGAAATGGTCAGCGATTGGTGAAAGTGTAGGGAAATGCAAGATTGTAAATTAATCGGCATTGAGTAGAAAAGTGTAGGTTTGGCTATGGCGAAAACCTAGGAAATTGGCTACTGAAAATTGTCTTGAAAGTGTAGAAAAAGTTTAGCGAAAGCATAGGATTGATTATGGTGAAAATGCACTCAAAAAGTGTAGGAAAGTGTACTGAAAAGTGTAGATATGTTGGTCCTGATGGCTTTTTGGATTGTTTGACCGTGGGAATTGTCTTTATATGCACAGCGACCTAGATAATTCAAGGCCAGAGTCTAGAAAATGAAAGTGTAGGAAATGGTTGGTAGTCGGTGAAAGTGTAGGGAAATGCAAGGTCAGAGTGTAGGAAAAGTGTAGCAAATCGTAGGAAATCAAAATCTCATGCCAATTGTATAGCGAAAGTGTAGGAAATGGTCAGCGAAAGCGAAAGTGTACTTAAGGTCAAAGTCTATGAGAAAGTGTAGCGAAAATGCACTGAAAGTGTACTCGGAGTGTAGGTCATGACTGGCAAATGTGTAGGTGTTGATTGATTGGTAAAAGTGTAGGAAATGATTGGCGAAAGTGTAGAAAACAGTCAGCAAAGGCATACTAAAGGTAACAGTCTACAAAAAAGTATATTGAAAATGGTGTACTGAAAGCATAGTGTATGATTAGTGAAAGTGTACCAAAAGTGTAGGGATTGATTAATTGGTCACAGTGTAGGTCAAGATAAGCAAAAGGGATCCTAGGGTTATCATCCTGCATGAACTACGACAATCAGTAAATCTCTCAACATCATGTGGAAATGTAATTCTTATTATTTACCTAGAACATACAGTAAATCTGGTTAGGTATTTATGAGCATATGTCTAGGATGAATGAAAAGTGTCTGATATATATCTCTCAGCACCATGTAGAAACAGAATAAGAGATGTGAAGTACAAGTTAAGCAGTATAAGTAGATGGTTTGAATATCAAAGGTCCCGGAAATGATAGAATAGGTCGTGTGAGTGCAAGGAACCAGCACATCGTCAAAACAAATGTGCTATGTCGAGATAGATGGTCTGGGAGTGATCTGGGCGAGGAGGAGGGATGGAGGTTGTCGAGCATAATCCAGGGTAATCAAAGGCACCAAATATGATAGGATAGGTGCTGTGAGGGCTGAGAACGAGTGCGTTGTCGAAATGAATGCGCTATGTCGAGATAGGTCATCTGGGGGTAATTTGGGCGAGAAGGAGTTGATGGAGGTCATCGAGGGCAATCCAGGGTTATCGAGGGCGGTGAAAAGGATAGGATAGGTGGTGTGGAGGCCAGGAACGACCGCAGCATTGAAACGACTGTGCTATGGCAAGATAGATGGCCGGGAGGTCATTTGGACAAGGAGGAGGTGTTGGAGGTTGTCCGGGGTGATCCAGTCCACCCCATGGTTGTCGAAGGTCCCGAAAGCGATAGGATAGGTCGCATGAGTGCCAGGAACGAGCGCAGCATTGAAACGACTGCGCGACGTCGAGATACAAGGTCGGATGGAGATTTTGGGAGGAGGAGGTGTTGGAGGTCGTTGAGGGTCATGTGGTCCACCGGAAGGTTATCGAAGGTGGCAAATGTGATAGGATAGGTGTTGTGAGTGCCAGGAATGAGCGCATCGTCGATATGAATGCGTTACATCGAGATAGGTCATTTGGGAGGATTTGGGTGAGGAGGTGTTGCAGGCCGATAAGCGTCCTGCCATCCATCGTGGGAACCACTGTGGCTGGCGGCCTGTCATCCTGCCATTTTTACCGTCCTGCCATTTTTTTTGCCGTCCTGCCATCGTTTTGGCCGTCCGACGATATCTCCGGCGGGAATGCCAAATCATATGGGTAGCAAAGCGTGATCAGTAATATGTCGCGACTAACTCTGCTGACAAATCATACCCAATAAGGAAACTACCGGCAGAAAGAAAGTTAGAGGGGGGAAACACAATATCGAAACACAACCTAATCCCAAGGGGGTCCAATATGTGACCTGGGGGAATTGTAGAGAACATCAATACAAACATTATTCCCTCTCAAAGTTGTCCGCAACATGCCGCAAGAGTCCGCAATGATGTAATCTTCAAACAGAGTCTAAAGATCAGTAATATATTCATAGCAACGTAGGATAGCGGCCGATCTCAAATATGGCCAGGGATATGTAACTGGGGGTCCTATGGTATCGTTTGGACACCCTAACATGGGGGGGTCATCTATTAAAATACGCCGCGATGTTGCATTTTCATAAATTAGATAATTACTCTGTAACAAGTGAGGGAGTGGGAATGTCCATATGGTGTCAGTGAGAGAAATGTCGCCTTATATACCCTGCACAACCCTACACCGGCGCTACGGGCCGATGTGCCGCAGTAGATCGCAATTGCAGAATGTCTAACTTGTGCTAACAAATGTTTGCGATTTTATTATGACTAATCATTACTATAAAAGGTAATTGCCGCGGAGAGTCACATGACCCTTGGATAGTCGTGGTTAAGCGAAAAAAAAATTGTGGTGATTGGACCACACGAAGTGTGGCCAATCTCCAAAACAAAATGGTCAAACCAATGCACCATTGGTTTGGGGTGCCTGCTAATAGTCCGCAAATCGTCACATATGTTGATTTGCGTGTTTCGATCCACATGATTGTAATTTTCTAACCTCTTCGGAGCGGTTAAACAACTGATTGCATTACATGAATCATTCTGATACACTACTTAAATCAATTCAAACGGATACGTGAACTACTAGCTTGATCGTTGCAATAGTCTGCCATAGTCATTATATAATCGCTACCAAGTGGCTCTCTCTCACGCCGTTTACCCAAAGACGATGTTGAAGATGCGTGAGACAACGATCTTGACATTGTTGCTGTGGCAGTACTGAGGCATATCGCACCGCCTTTCGCTCTAACCCATTGAGATTCGACTAGCTGATTGGCAGCCTCTTGTCCCAGCAGATACACAACGGCATTATGGGCACCGCTGTGGGTGTCCTTTAATAAATATTCTTTGATCTTGTTCCAGCGTTGTACGACTTGCATATCATCCGCAGGGATTACATCTTGCTTCCACACGCAAGCCTTGAAGACACGCTTGGTGAGTGGAATGGCTAGTCCAAATTGAATCAGGACGTTAAGGATGGTGATACCCTTTGCCGCTGAAGCATCAACATAGTAAGTTGAGTATCTCAATAATGAGCAACACAATCCCAACATACTGTGTTTGCTGACGAACGACTTCACCTGTTGCGAGAGTTCCGAATTCGCCGTCCCATCACGGGTCTTGTCCAATGCGGATGATAGCGGCGAATTGTCGTCTAATATCGCGATGATGAATGTAGACACCATCGTGATGAATGGCTGCGGATCTATATGTCCTTTCTTCGATCTCACTGAAAAGGAAGACGAGCGGAGGTTTTCGTAAATCTTCGATATTTCAGTGTTTGTGTTCAGATCTTTCGAAGGATAAATGCGGGGAAGCAATCCCGCGATGATCAGTGCGATGAACATAGCGATGGCATGCTTTGGCTTCGTCAACGGTGAATAGTTGTTTGACACCCACGTATAAATGGAGTGCGCGAAGGTATCGCCTGGGGTTATCGATGCGCACTTCAGGGACCATTCTAATGGGAGAGAGTGCTTATGCAGTATTTTGTGGTAATCAGCGAGTCGGATGGAGCATGCTGTCCATCGGGTACGTCCATCCTCCATAGAAATTGCATCTGAAGTGCGCATTGCTCGAACCTGTTGTGACTGTTGTATTGTGAGCTCGATGATGGGGGTCTCTGATGGATGTGACTCAGACAGGCCGAGAGAGAGCCAAACTGAATGTTTAATGACTGCGGATCCTCTCCCTCGCGCGTTCGCATTACGATTCCCAGACCAGGGCACGTGGTTAATTCTTGAGTCATCGACAAGGCGAACTAGATGGCTTTTGATGGCCATGTCTGCTTGTAATGGATTGAACCCGCCTGCAACGTACATCTTACGAACTTCTAATATAGCGCGGTGCACGATCTTCTGCGACGAACCCTTTTGAATAAATGGTGGGAGGCGCCTTTGACTACCAGCGTTTTTTACCATTTCATCCACGAAGAAAGACACAGACTTGGCTCCGTCCCTTGGTCGTTCCAGTTCCAATGTAGATGTGTTATTCGATGTTCGTGGATCGATGGCGAGGAGGAGTTTTGGGAGTGACTCTCTTTCGAATGAAAGTGGATATTTTGATTTAACCCATTCGTTAAGCGCATTACGTTTCTGAATGGCCATCATTCTATCCGCCGCACGAGCAGAAGCAAGATTTGGACGCAGTTCGTTTGTAACATGTGTCGTTACTAGACCAATGACGTCTCTCACGTAGGCTAGGAGAGCGATGTTCAAAGCGTATAATGCAACGCGATCTTGCAGACTTCTTTCAGCAGGATAAGTGTTGCCAGGCAAATGGCGCAAAGCATGCTCTATCGTAATTCTGGTAATGAAATCCTATGGTCTTGATCAGCAATCAAAACATGAACAAAATGTCTGAGAACCCGCAAATAGACCCATGGGTCTATTTGCGGGTTCTGGCTGCACATATGAAAAGACAATGCGAATGCACCACAAACACGCAAACATGCACATATGTCATTTTGCGTACCAACGCAACGAAATATGACCAGATGTTTATCAGGCGTATGTCTTCGTAGACACACAACTCGACACCAATGTCGAGTTACGCGTTCGATGCTTTCATATGACAGAATATACACATAGGATAGGACTCACATTCACATGCGCTTCACTGTAAGTAAGCTGTTGGCATTTGGTAGAACAGGTTAATGGTGCCTTCGTGTGCTTGTTCAAAGGCCAGTGGTCGCTGTGAACCACCACTTTCTTATCGGCAATCTCGTTATAGGACAGGAAGTCGCAGTTGATGCTAGGGAACCCGTCGTTGACAATTCCCAATGAAAGAAACACTTGATCCATGAGTGTGCGCATCAGGACCTTTCTGGAGCCCGTGTGTGCGTAATTGAGTGTGCGCTCCAGCATGGCCATAAATTCGACGTCGTGAGGAGCAATCTCCTCTCCTTGTGTCAGACCTGCTTGTCGCTCTACCCACATCATTTTGATGAGAGACGTGATTGGGAACGTCGTCCAATTGATAAAATTGGGAATGACCTGGATGG
>JBBPRH010000346.1:0-24491 GCA_038092915.1 Boletus pseudopeckii
ATCAGCTTCCTGGAGATCGTGGAGGTGAGGAGGTATGACGTATTTCTCTTTGTCAAGAAGTCCGTTGTTTGCTGCATCTTGGGATGTACGATTGATCTCTGCGACAAGTTCGTTAACCTTAGCTGTGGCTTGCTGCATCATGAGCTCATCTGTCTGTTTCCAAGCAAGTGGTAAGAATATGACAAGGATACGGCAACACAGTATTGAGGCTTACATCTGTCTTCATCTTTTGCGCAGAGTAGGCATCAAGAAAAAGTTTCGTCTTTTCATCGGCTTTGATCTGGAGAGATATATGCGACGTAGGCTTGAAATGATAATACCAATAATGATGGGACGCACCAGAAGTTTTTTGTTAGCGCACCCATCCTCGAGCGCTGGTAGCTCGACGCCCTGGAGCAGCGTCAAACATCTGATTGCAGAGTCGGGATCCTCGTATTCTGCAAAACCGAATCCTTGCGGTTTGTTTGCAGGCGTGATGAGTCGTTTGAACGACTTGACGGGACCACATGCCTGAACACCCGATTCAAACGCGATTCAGAAGTGCCACGAGGCATCGAACGGAAGCAATATGGTACTCACAACGAGCATCTTGTTAAGAAAGGCATCGGTAATCCCGCCAGATATTGAGCCCACAAACAGACTTGTCTGTTTCTGAGGTGGCATGAAGGGCTGATGCATCATTTGTTGCTGCTGTGCGAGAGCCGATATTGAGGGACCTTGGCCATACGATGGCAAAGGTGGACGCAGACCAAGTCCTAACCGATTCGGCGCTGGTTGCATGCTTAGCTTGGACTATGTTGGGACCGTTTTTTTCTGTGTTTGGTGTGACTGGCGCCGATTCTGTGGGCCTCGGTAAACGTAGAACAAAAGACTGACAAGATGATGCTCACAATTGGAGATACGGTTCAACGTTCCACGCTGGCTTCGTAGAGGACAGAAAAGAGCAGAATTCAGAGCGACACGGATGGTGGTCAAACTTGAAGTCAAATTGGTGGAGGACTAAACTCGACATATCAACAACGTTAGCCTTGTCAGACTCTCAGGTCTTCCCACGCTCTGTACCATCCACACACTATAGCAGACAATCTTAATCAACATGGTCCTCTTCTTCGCGTCGTCCGGTACGTGGACGTCGGTGTAGATTGGGAAGTATTCTGACTTCATATTAGCGGTGAACCCACCAGCGACCATCTACATGGGAAAGGACAAGGTCGAAAGTATGTGTCGCGTTGTCCTGCACACATGGCCGTCGTTCACTCGCACAGATCAGATGAAGACCTGATCAAGTATGCGTGGCCTAAGGATGTGTGGTTCCACGTCGACAAGCTATCTTCCGCTCACGTATACCTCCGCATGTCTGAAAGCATGACTTGGGAGGCGATACCGCAAGCCCTATTGACCGACTGTGCTCAGTTGGTAAAGGCAAACTCGATCGAGGGCAAGTGAGCGCTTCCATAGACTTTCTCATTCCTTATCCCGCAATATTTCAGGAAACAAGAAAGATGATTTGACAATCATATATACACCCGCCGACAACCTCAAGGTACGAATGATCTGCGGAGTGATCAACGGACCATGGTGACATTGCTCGTACGCAAGAAACAAGGTGACATGGCCGTCGGTCAAGTTTCCTTCCATAGCGACAAACGGGTACGCCTCCCACGGAGTTCAATGCACGCGCGCTAAATCTAACAAACTTGGTCCAGGTGAAGAGAAGTGTGTTTACCCCCAAGTCTCCGCTCATCCAAATTACTAAGCACCCGCGCCAGTCCACGTTCCAAAGCGAGAAAATCCCATTGTCAACCGCCTCAACAAAACTAAAATCGAAAAAGTCATTGATCACGAGCAAGAGAAGATCGACCGCGTCAAGAAGGAGAATGCGGAGAAGCGTGTGGCAGCTGCTCAAAGAGTGAATGCCTCTAACAGTTTCCTCGTGTTTCCCAAGACCTACCGATTAATTTTTTCAGAAGAAGGAAGAGGCTGAACTCGCAAAACAGAGGGAAGAAGAAAAGACTGCACGGTCGTATGATCTGCTATTCAATGTCGAGGAAGACCCAGATGCTCCAAAGCTGACCGGCCAAGCAATCGAGGAAGAATTCATGTAGTTCACCCTTGAATTATTATATCTTGTACCTGTTGAATTGCTTTTGTCAACGTAATCACACCCCTATATCGCATCATCATCACTAACCTGTTAGCTAACCAGACCTCTGACCAAGTTGGGCCATCACTTGATCTTCTGAACGCCAACATGAGTATTCGCTTCGCTGCTCTTCCACATACCCAAGACGACGCGGACGATTGTGCGAAGTCCTCAAGCTCCGATTCTGAAGACTATGCAGAGGAAGATAACAACTTCGAAGACTGGATTTCGGATCAAGGACAACTTCAAGCTTGCCGATCGCTCTTCGAGGACAAAACATTTACCACAGCAGCAGAAGCTTTGACATACGATAAATTCACGCATGGATTCGACCTGGACGCCGTGAGCGAACAATGGAGTATGTTTTTTTTGGCGTACTCGTTCTTTATTGAGTCGACTTGCACAAACAGAGTTAGACCTTCATCGTCGGATACGACTGATCAATTTCATCCGAAAGCATGTAAGGTCGATGATGCTCCAGTTCACGTTGAGGATGACCTTGTCGTATAGAAGTTGATCCCTACAGATGTTGGCAATCTAACAGGGGCTGAAACATTTTTCACTTCCGATGACTATCTTATCCCCGTCATCGAAGATGACCCTCTGCTCCGTAAGTTATCTTCTCGTACAGCTTCATCTTTGCTACATTATTCATCCATCAAGAACTTGATTTTGACGACGACTGGCCCGACGACGACGAAGATGGTCCTTCCGCCGAACGCGGTTCAAACGCTCCCTCAGACCTCCCCAGTGCCCTCAGACGCATTTCAATTCTTGAAAAGAAGCTATCTCAGGCACAAAATGACTTATCGGACTACCGAAAACTCATCACTCAAAATTTGGACGTCTCCAGCATCGCTGAGATCATAAACGATCCTGGTCCTTCGACTAGCGAAGCACTGCGGGACGACGATACGCATTACTTTCAGAGCTACGGATACAACGGTATGCGTCATTTTGTTTTGTTGAGCCACAACGATCGATGGTGACTCCCTGCGTTCCAGATATTCACGCTGTGATGATCCAGGATAAAGTCCGGACATCCTCATACGCCTCGTTTATCCTCACAAACCCCATTTTGTTCCGCGATGCCATCGTCCTTGATGTCGGGTGTGGGACTGGTGTACTTTCTCTATTCGCGGCGAAATCCGGCGCAAAACATGTCTATGCTGTGGAAGCGAGCGATGTCGCTGAAAAGGCTGAAAAAATTATCCAGGCAAATGGATTGGAGAACGTCATTACGTACGTCCATTCCATTGAACTCCCCTCATTAGTGTCGTCCATCTATCCTCACTGGTAACCACAGCGTGATACGTGGAAAAGTGGAAGAAATTACTCTACCTGATGACATTGATCACGTCGACATCATCATATCCGAATGGATGGGCTATGCTCTCCTCTATGAGTCGATGCTCGATTCTGTTCTGCATGCACGTGAGAGATTCCTCCGTCCGAATGGGGGCGTCATGGCACCAAGTCAATGCAGGATTATGCTGGCGCTCTGCGAGGGCAACGAAATAATGAAAGACAGGGTGGATTTCTGGAACGACGTATATGGTGGGTTTTTTCCTTCAATCATCGTCATGCGATCGATCAGGCTGCGACGACGGTCAGGTTTCGACCTTTCTGAAATGGCGCATGATGTCTGCAATGATGCCATCATTGACGTCGTAGGCCCGGAATCGGTCATCAGCGAGCCATATCTACTCAAAGTAAGATTCCAATTCGTTCCCCTCTTTCTCGCCTACATGAGCCGTTCCTTAGGATCTCCACCTCCGATCCATCACGGCCCGCCAACTCGAGTTTGCGTCCTCATTTTCACTCACATCGACCTCGCCTATGCGCACCAAAATCCACGCGTTCGTGCTCTACTTCGATACGTTCTTCACTACTACCGGCGACCCTCTCTCACCAGACGTCCCCGTACGTTCCATCAAAGACGGCGATGTCACCCTCGCGGAGGTGTGGCCAATCGCGGGTAAACCGCCGCCCAAGCGCAGGGCCAGCGTGGGCCCGGGCTTGAAAGAACGCGAAGAAAAGCGCGTCATTAGTTTCAGTACGGGACCGATGAGTCAGTCGACGCATTGGAAGCAAACACTCTTCTTGCTCAAGGACCCGATCTCCGCGGAGGAGGGTGGGTGTCTTCGTTTCGTTTTGCTACTATTTTCTTCCCCGCTGACACACCTTCTCTCGGTCAGGTACGATCGTCTCTGGCACGTTTTATTGCAAAAAGAGTGAAGGGAATTCGAGGGAACTCGATATCGAGATTCATTATTCAGTCAGGAAGGGCGGAGATGCCCCGACGAGCGAGGTGGTCGTGCAAATGTACAAGGTTCGGTAGTGCCCCTTGTACTGTATGCAATATAATGATCAACCGAGCACGCGAGCATGGGTGGAAAGACATGGCCTGTACCACCAAACAACCGGAGATGGGAGCAAAATTGCAAAACTCAAGTTTCACCATCACACAAATGCAAAAAGGCAAGCCACCGAATTGTTATTCTCAACCTATTGAAAAAATTTTGCAACACTGGTTGTTTGATAGTACCATATTTGCAAGCAAGTAGTTAGTGACACATAGAGTACATACGAGATCGAATTATGTGCGTGAACGAGTCCATGCATAAAAACCAGAGTAAATCCGAGTCCCTACAAATAACCCATCAAGACGAAACGAGCGTGCTGATGAGCAGACAGCAGCTAGCATGTGGAGAGCAGAATAACAGGATGACATCCTGTCTTTTTGTTAAAACGTCCGGTCCGTATTATTATCACAAGAGGCACTGACAGACTCGCGTACTGATGCGAGCGTGTGTGACGACCGCAAGGAAGAGGCGGTCGGTCGTAACGGCGTACTTGAATTCATGCTGTCATAGCTTGGCCGGTCGTGTTGCAACTCTGCATCGATGACGCTCCGTCGCGCTGCCGTCCCTATCCCAGTCATCCCCACAGCACACATCCCAAACTCTGCCGGGTCGCTCGTCTGAGTGTCACTCCTGTCGTGCGCCGTCAACAACGCAGACGTGAGCCCCGACGATGCAGGCGGGGAACCGGGGTCGGGGTCGGTGAGGTCGGGCGGCAGGAAATAGGATGAGCGACGCGAGGCTGCCTCCCCTGCCTCGGTGCCAATGATGGTGTCGCGCCAGGTACCGGCATAGGGGTCCCAGGGGTCACATATTTCCAGGGCGGCAGGAGATTTCCGCATGCTGAATTTGGGACCGTAATCGTCCTCGGCGCTCGACTGTGATTTGCTTCGGTACAATTCGTACTCCAATGTTTGATCCGGTCCTTCCTTCGATCCGCCAACAAGAAAAGGCCCCCGCCATCGTCTCCGTGCAAATACGCATCGCAATGCGAAAAGCGCTAAACATAGCACAAAGAAACCACCCAGTCCAATAAGAATTTTGACGCCGATCGAAAGTTGTGATCCGCCACCCTGCGAACTTACGCTTTGCTGAGAAGATCCGGTGCCCAAGGGCTGTTTCAACACGCGTACTTGTTCAAACTCCTCCATAGCCTGAGTGGCATTCGTCAGACCAAGTAAGCCGAGCGTTGGCTGCGTTCCAAACTGAACGGAATTGTTGAAATTCCCAGTGGCGTCGGGCTGTTCGTACGCCATGACGGTATAGACATTCCGCATGAAGGGAACTCCGAGGATCATTTCACCTATGTCGGAGGTCGCCGTGAGCTGCGAAGGATCAGTCTGTATGAGACCTGTGCAATACTGCGAGCTTGACTGCCCGGCAGGCTCCGTGGTTAGGTCGAGAGGATGCAGCGGAAGTTCATTTTGTCCATCCAGGGTGATAGTCATATTGAGTGGGGTTGCGCATGGGACGTAATCTGCGAGTGGTGGTGTGAATAACTTGTCAAGTCGTGAAACAAAACCGTCGCACAATTTCCATCAGAAGCAGGGCTGATACCCAATGCTCCATAAATGCCGTTGGCTAGCGTAGGCGTTGTAATAATCAAGGGTACACCTGAATCCAAAATGGCGGTTGGCTCAGATGCGCCGGATAGTGACTGCAACGTGACGGGATACGCTCGACTATTGACATAGACTGTAATTGCACGAACGGTAGTCTTCCAGAAAAGCATACCGGCGTTCTCGCTGACAAGGGATGAATATCGAATCTGTGAAGGATCTGGGACGATTTCGGGAGGGTGGCGGCCGATGCCGAGAAGGGAAGGTAATTGGCTGGATCCGGGACGAGCAAGAGTAAGCGAGAAGAAAGGTTGAGAAGGCGCATCAGTAGCCGGCGTGAGGGAAAAGAGATTGGAGGAAATGGCCGCTCCATCCGGAGTGTTGCCCGTGCTCGCGGGTATGGCTTGCTGGATCAAAGAATTCAAGGGAAGGGCGAGACCGAAGATGCCATCAAAATTATATGATAATTCTTCGTTCTCGACAGTCGTTGCGGCAGCTGTTTAGTTTGAGTGGAATAGTTGGAAGGAACACAGTGAAGTGACTGACCTAGCGCTTGATTTGAAATGGTGTAGCGTCCAATCTGGACTTGGTCCCATACAATGGGGCCTTCGACAGTACCGGAAAGGTATTGTATTGTAAAGGTGGCGTTTGTTGACCGGGAAGAACTTGGATCATACAGGCGCCCATCTGTTGCTGAGCACGAGGCTGATGAGCATGATTTAGATGCGATCCACTGGGAAACCAGGTTCAGGAAGACTAAAGGTACAGGGGGAAATATGTCTCACAAGATCAGAAGAGCCTGTATCAACTTGCAAGGAGAGATTTTGTTGAGAAGATCCCACCTGCACTGGGACGGTGTATGCTCTGTGAATCAATGGGTGGAGTAAGTGCCATGTCTTTTCTCCAAAATGACAGAGAGGGATACAACACGTGCCCATTGACGAGTCTCAAGCATGATATGATGATTTAGGAAAAAGGCGAATGGACCATGTTATGAAGAATATCAAACTTGGACGTACACGGCATAGTAATTCGTTGAAACCATGTCCATGTTCAGCAAGATGCCAGAACCTCCACCATTTCCTTCGTCTGGCGTTGCTCGTTCATTGTTTTTCCCCCTGGAGTGGGCGTCAAAAAGGATTGTCATTAGGATCTCAGGATCTGGAAACAGGAAGGGGCGAATGGGGGAGGTCCCTTGGCAGGAAACGGAGTGGTTGCCAGAGGGTCTAGGGCCGGATGATGGATTCAGTGCAGTTGATGTATGCGAACGGTGTAGTAGCACCGTGTGTGAGATTCAGGCAACGTGGGCGGCCGGGGGCCCATTGACAGCGTCAATGGGTAGGAAACTGGTCACAACAAAAAAAGCAAGGAACGCAGGGTAGTTTGTGAATGAATACACGAGGGCTCGGAGAAGGGAAGAAAAACAAGAAAAAAGCCAAGGACAGAAAGGAGTACGGCACTCACTAGGGAGCTGTCAGCGCTGCGCACAGGACGACGGAGTGTCATGTACTCTTTGTCACTTTGCGTGTGAGCTTGGTTGACGTTATTTCACTAAACGCTGTGCTCAAATGTGAGTACTTGAGTACTAGCATCCACTCTGAATCCGTCGGCTCAGCTCGGCGAGAAACACTGGCCGTCTCGTCCATCGATTCCAGGGTCAGGACTGCAATGTTTTCGCTGGTTGGTGGCAGGCCGCTCAATTGATCGAGCCACACCTATATCCGGTGACAGTCACTGTGATCCGAAACGCTTGTGGCTTATCTGTAAGCGCATCAAGTCGTTCTTGGGAACAGCCCAGAGGCAATTTACCTACATTTACAGCTTTGAAGGCCACACTCAGGGCAACGTGTATCTCAGCCATCCGATCACGCGCACCGTTCCTTGTCAACTCCCCATGGCCAGGAGAAAGGTCAGAGCTCGTCATTCCAATATTAGCGGTAGAGGCAATACAGCCAAACCTCCACTCACTCACTGTAAGTATCACCTCCCTCTGCTATTTCTCTCGCTAATTAGAACATCCTTGAAAGTCCTATCACTTCCCATTGTCAGTTTCAGCTGAGTCATCGTCGCTGCAGCAGTCGCTAATCTGTCATTACCTTCAGGGTCATCATGTATCGCTTCAAAAATCCGTGTCTTCCTTTACGAACGGACTGTTGGAAACGGCACCAACTGTGCCCGGTCTTGATCGGACAATCATGATTCCTCCGCGTCGGCTGCATCTGACGCTGGGAGTGATGTCGCTCGAAGACTCCGAGAACTCTAGCAACGCTTGTGAAAGTCGGGCAATGAATCCGAGGAAGACCCTCCCGGAAGCACTTTCACTTCTGTCCTCACTTCAGCTACAAGTCTCAGAGCTGTTATGTGGCGCTCGTCTTAAAGTCCCACTTCAAATGATGGATATCATGCCACCAGATGGCGGGGATCCAGACAAGGCACATGTCCTTTGGGTTGGACCCTCGCTTGAGAATGAAGATGCACAACGGCTACAAGAAGTCGGCGGTGAATGGTAGTGTTACAGGAATTTCTTATGTTCTGCTGACGACTTGCTAGAAATGGTGAACAAGACATTTAGAGAAGCAGGTTTCATCACCGAGCGTCGCCCCCTCAAGGTTCGTTGCATGTGCTATTCCTTTCTTGCACAGATAAGAGCGCTTTCCATCAGCTACACTGCACGATCCTCAATACAACTTATCGCCGACCCAGGGAAAGGGGACCACGACAGCCATTCTCGTACAGGTCCCTGCTCGGCTCGCCTGCTGCACAGGCTTTCCTCTCTGATCCACGAGGAGTGCCTGACTTGCGCCAGCCTGTGAAAGTAGATTTTGGAACATGGCACGTGGACGAAATCCAGATATGCAAAATGGGTAGCTACGGGCCCGATGGTGAGTATGTGAGTTGTGGAGGGCTGCTGCTCAGCCGATCACAGCCCATGTGAGGGGTAGGTACTAGTAGTGTCCGCATGTAATTAGCCAGGCTGTACGGCATGGGCGGCACAGGTGTGGCACTGCCTGCCCGCTGCGTGACGGATTGAAAGAGCGATTCAAATACCGCCCTGTATCATCGTGCGACTTCTTGTCTCGCTCAACACCATCACCTCCAACAGCGCCCGCTCTACCAACAACGTCCTACTTTCTACGTTCACATAATGTCTGAAATCAGAAGGAAACTTGTCATCGTCGGTGATGGTGCTTGTGGAAAGGTCTGTCTCTTGCTCCATCTTTGCCGACATTCGTTCTGATTTCCGCACTAGACTTGTCTGTTGATAGTTTTCTCTAAAGGAACGTTCCCTGAGGTATTTCCTTATTCCTCCCTTCCCTTTATCGCATTCTCACCTTTTTTTCCTTCTTTTTTCAGGTTTACGTACCCACTGTCTTCGAGAACTATGTGGCGGATGTTGAAGTTGACGGCAAGCATGTTGAGTTGGCGCTATGGGATACTGCCGGTCAAGAAGACTACGACCGGCTCCGACCTCTCAGCTACCCCGACTCTCATGTCATTCTAATCTGTTTTGCCGTTGACTCTCCGGACTCGTTGGACAACGTACAGGAAAAGGTCTGTTGCTCAATCGAACCCCTTTTTCATTCACTCTGATAGCGCCCCCTATTTCAGTGGATCTCCGAGGTCATGCACTTCTGCGCTGGCTTGCCTATCATCCTTGTTGGTTGCAAGAAGGACCTTCGACGTGATCCCAGGGTAATCGAGGAGCTCAGGAAGACAAGCCAGCGTCCTGTCACCCCCGAGGAGGTGAGTCATTGTAACTAAATTGTACTCACTTGTTTACCTGGTGATGTGCTACAGGGTATGGCTGTGGCCAACAAGATTGGGGCGAAGCACTACCTCGAGTGCTCAGCACGAACGGGAGAGGGTGTTCGCGAGGTTTTCCAGTATGCTACTCGGGCTGCGCTTCTCAGTCGGCCCAAGAACAACAAGAAACACCACTGTGTGGTCTTGTAGACTACTCACTAGGACGACCCATCATTTTATCCTAAACGCCGATGTTGTTTCGCCTCCCTCGCTACCTGTCTCCTCTATTTTCCTGCGTGTCCAGAGTTCATACCCTTCACGACTAGTGTTCTGCAATCTTCATGATCTGACCTCTTTTATTTCATGGATGTGAATTTCGTCTTTTTCACTCGCTATAGTCTGCCACGTCAATCACCTCGATATCAGTCACAGTTCGAGGTGTTTGACCGCTTTAATGTGTGGTACTGTTTGAGTTGTTTGCCGGTTGCCATCGCGTAGGGCGTGGAAGTATTCCGCAGCAACCAATCCATTGATGAATATTAATTATGGACGACTGCATATGCTGTCAAAGAATGTAGATTGGTCGCAAGACCATCAAGTCAGACACAGGGCGGAGGATTAGAATCTGAAACACGAGATTGTTAAACCGCAAGGCCGCTGTAATTGAAACTCGTGGTTGACTAGAAGTCCCAACTTGGCCTGCGTTCGTCAAGATCGATTATCGCTATGCAACATGACGTGGTCACTATCTCCGTGTTTCGACGTTGTGGGTATCTATAAGTACTGAATCGTTCGACAAAGCATTGCAACACCGCTGAGAATCACATCGTCCGATAAGCTGATCGGCGATGACAGTCTCTGTCTTGCATTTTTCCACTCCGACTCGTTCAAATGTCATAGATTGAAGGTCTGGCCAACGTAGAGAGTACAACGCCGTACACCACGAAGCGGCAAGGGCATCCCTCGAAGCAGCCTGTTGCGGTACAGCTTTAGGACGCGTTGCTTTCCCGGTACTTACAACGGAATCCAAGGACCTAGCAAGTTAAAAACGTTTGCACCGATTATATCGGCTCGGTTCGCAACATCACGGCGCTGCTATTTACACAACTGAGTTTCTGCCGCAGAGCCTCGGGGCTGCGGCCGCCGCACCCGCCTGTGTCATTAGTGCTCTCTCGTCACGTTCCCAAGGCCCAGACCCATGAGGTCAGCGAGGTACTGCTTTTGTGATCCGGGATGGGGGATGTGCACATCCGTTCTTTGCACCGTTTGACGCATATGTCTCTTTGTTCCCCGGGAGATGGTGGTGTGAACTTTGTCCCGGTACGTGCGCGGCCCGATTTCGATGTGTGGTTCCCCGGAACAGTTCTTCCGAGGTATGCTTTTCCGTTCTTTTGATAACGATTTGGTGCCTGACGTTCTGCCGAGGCAATACTACGTGCGATGCGCATGACGGGAATATTCAGGCATCGATGGCGCAGGGGTGGTCAGGCGGTCAAGCCAGGGGTTCGCCTCGCGCTCGTACTTTTGATCATCCTGAGATGCCAAGCTCGACCGTGGAAAGTACCTCTGCAGCGCCTCGTGCGCCGAAACGTACATAGATAAAGGGCATTGGCATCGCTGAGATGCGTGGACCGTGATCGTCCCTCGATGAGGCGATTTGCGCCCTTTTGCGTCAGGCCCCGAACACTGGGGAAAGTAAGCTTTCAACAGGTGTTGCAAAAAGTCGGAAATGAAGAGCTGATTCGGCCATATGGGGCAAACTGGATGAGTATGCAGCAATTGATAGTCAAATGAGGGCGTCTCTTGGACTTTGTCCGGGTCGAAACGGGGGAGTGTAAACGCAGTCCCGGTTGATGCTACGTGTCTGCGTCCGGGTTCGTTTCTGGCAAGGATGCTACCGAGAAACCTCCCAGCCTGGACCGAAATGGCTCCCAATTACCTTGTCCGCGATTTCCGGAGGGGAAATCACGCTTGCCAAGATGTACCTTTCCCCTGATTCACATAGTACATAACTTGCAGGAAAACAGGGAGAATGGATAGCTCGCCCATATTCATTGCATCATTCGCCCTGATGCCGATATTTTACATTCATTTCCGTGAGTTCGGAAGACGCCGAGATTGGACGAGTTAAATGAAGTGAACGTGACACTGACAGCGCTTACGTCGGGATGAATGAAAGGGCTCGTGTCGAGAACGGTCTGAATCATGTGAGAAATATATGTATTTATTTATAGGTTTCTACCAATATACCCACACTGGCACCGTAGTTTGTAGCATAATAATGTTTATTGGATAGACAGCCAGTCATTCATAGGTGTACACATTACCAAAAAGACCACGTGTCCATCGAGGGATGCAAGGAGTAGCATCGATGACGATAAGAAGGGGTGATTGAACGCAAATTCAAATGGGGCATGAGGGGGTGAACGAGGCTTCAAGGACACCAAAAAAATTGTTGAGCTCAAGTGACGGTAACTTTCTGATGGCGCGTAAGTAACTTAACAGGTACACGATCGGGATATCGATGGTGCATGCGTGTCCCAGCAAGAAATGGCTGTCGACTTTGTGTACTGGTGCCACGTGCACATGTACGTAGCCGCTGTCGATATGTCGGCCTGGTGCCTCTTGGTGCTCAGGGTTTGCGATGGCGCTTGGACGTACCTTGCTCAAACGTGATATAGTGACAAACTAGATACGGAACCGTTGACGGCTCGTGGTGCGTTTAGCGGCGCAATTTGTTCGAACGGTGCCCATGTGGTCGCAAAAACTTGCGGTCCGCCAATGAGGTGACATAAACGGGGAGCTTGGAATCGAGGCCCCCTGGGGAGGATTGATTGTTATTTTCGGGAGGAAATGGTCCGGGGTGGCAGTCATTCGAGTTCAAGTCTAGAGCGTCGTGACACAGCTGGGCACAGCCCAATATCCAGGTCCATTGTCCGAAATAGGAAACGGAACACCCCACCCCACACCATGATCGACTATTTGAACGGACGGCTCGAGTCCCCTCAATGTTTCTCCCAACATCACGCGCATCTATTGTCCCGCGTGCCATCTTCCTGCTTTCTCATTTAATTTTGATCCCCCAAATGAGCCTTGTGCCATAACGCCTGGCCATTCATATATCGTCGTTGACACTATCTACGCCATCCTTGACGATGATCCGTTTCGAGGGCATGGCACAGGAGGTCATGGAGGCCATGTGCACTCCAATGCACCGAATCTTACCAACCCATTATCCCAATTCAACGTCCCTGACCACCATCCACTCTGTCAACCACATATTCCCGAACGTACCGTCTGGATCCCTTTTTCTTGGGTCCATGTCCGCAACCATGGACCGCGAGCTGCTCAAAAGTCATCATATCACACACGTCGTCCAGGTCCTTGATGTGCCGTGGATCCCGATATCAGAGAAAGATGGCTTTCGATGTCTGAGAATAGATATTCACGACAAGCCCACCGCTGATCTAAAACCTCATCTCGAAGGCGCGTGCCAATACATCGCCAGCGCGCTCGCCAATGGAGGAAATGTTCTTGTTCATTGCCAGCAGGTGCGTCCCAGCGCTGAGAGAGCAACAACGCGGGTACTGAGACGGGGCCTCGAATAGGGTATCTCCCGATCACCTGCCATCGTCATCGCTTACCTCATACATAATCTCGGAATGTCATACGATCAGGCCTATGCACTCGTCAAACGTCATAGGCCTTGTATCAATCCCAACGCCGGGTTTGTGGCGGCCCTCCGCGCATGGGAAAGCAAATGGCGCTCCACAGCCCCGCCACCTCCTCCGCAGTTTCGACGCGCTAATACATCATGTGTTTCGGTGGGAAGTGGGAGCAGAGTCATCGAGGGCGACGCCATCATCTCATTTCCACCTCCATTTGCCAGGGGCATGAGCTACTCTTCCTAATTTTAGGGCCCCATCTCCACACCGACGGCATCGGCGCGGCATCTCGGCATAGCTCGGCGAGCTATCGTCAACATCACCTCCGCACACATTCCTCGGATCTCGCGCACATACCCTCAGTGACAAACATGCAGGAATCCTTGTACAGTTTCAATCCCTACTCGTCCTTTCTTTTTTCTCCGTTTTCGTCACGACTTTGCTTTCTGCGTCGCTTTCTATCTGGGTTTTTTTTAGGGCAGCATACATTGGGGCATACCTGTGAGCTTTCATCGCTTACATGTCGATTGTTTAGTTCCGGGACAGACTACATGATTGGCGGCCGAATCTGCTTAGGTCTGTGGTTATTATTATAGGTTGGGTTCTTGTAGATCTACATGTCCTGTGCTCCTATACATCGTGTGATTCCCTCCGTCCACCGATATGCTGCCCACAAAAGCGCATTTTCAATCTCTCCGTGTAAATGAGGAAAAGAAAGATCATGGATCACGAAGACTTTTACGAATGCATTGGTAAATGTCATTGCCGAAAGGCATAGTCAGTAGGTGGGAAAAGGAGGGACGGAGGATACACCACGACGTACACAAAAGTGTCAACATACACACCAAGTTGCCTTTCCACACTGACGTGAAAAGCTTGGATGGATTGTGCTCGGGAGAAAGCTGGAACGCGCGATACGCCGTCACGACGCACCGCTGCAAGGCAACTGTCAATAAATCACTATGGTACCGATTGCTTGGTGAGCGGCTTGGAGGGGTAAGGAGAAAAAGAACCCACCAAGTTCCAAGAGAGCGATACCACAGATGCCAACGGCGTCGTGCACCTCGTCCAGTAACAGACTGTACTGTCACGATCACATCGTATAAATCCGGATTAGTGGCTGAAAAGTATCCTTGTTTTCCATCCTTGGGAGGAGTTGCGCGAATACGGATTCTGCATTCTTGGCTAGATTTCCCTTCTCAAACTCCTCGCAGAACTTGGCAAGACGGGCGGATTGAGGATGTGGAGAAGGATGGTGTCGAGTATATATCCCCAACGTCGTCGGCACGGAGGAGGTCATTGAGGACATTTAGTGCCAAGCCCGTTCACACATCTTGTGCTCAAGTCATGGAGCATAGTGTGCTGCACCGCAGAAAGCTCATGCATGCTTTCGACTATGTTGCTGACGCAGGCTGTTGGATCTTCTTGCATAGAAAGAAAGAGAGCTTAGTGGTGGTCGACTCATCTGTAGAACCCACTGAGTATATCGAGAAAGCACCGGCCGAGCCGCGGCTTGCGATCCATGGGATGTATCAGTTGAGGCAACTCGAGTGGGAAGCCGAGATCATTGGAGATGCCCCCTGCTGTGAAAGATCTCACCAGGTACGGGATGCAGAAAGGAATGAAACTGCGACAGAGATCTTCCGCGGATTTGGAGTATATAGCTACCCATTACGGAGAGTATATTTCCGATTGAAATCCGCTGGCTTGGGACAGAACCTAGCTTGGTAGTGCTTGCCATTCGTATAAAAGTGAACTCAAGCTCGGACTTCAATCAAAGAGGCACTGATTAATCAAAGTACTCGTCACCATTGATGGAGATTTATCAACAGCCTCGTCAGCCGTCGGTTCGTCTGAAAGAGATGTTTGGATTACCGTCTGCCCTGTAATGGCTGAGAGTCACAACGTCCTGTGGGGGCCATCCTTGAATGAAAATGCATACCCGTGATGTAGCGTGCCTCTGGCGACACCAGATGTGACACGAGGCCGGCGATGTCCTCAGTATTGCCTATATAGCCAACAGCTCCAAACTTCTTGGTCTGTTATTCAGCTTGCGACAATCTTCACAGAAACGGAAGTGCTCACCAACTCATAGATACTCCCTTCGTCACCGGCGGTATGCTGCACCCAGCCATCGTGCAGAGCAGTTACTTTCGCATCCGTTAACCAATTTGAGAGTGATTGAAAAAGAAAAGAACTTCAAACACAATGTAGTCTTGACGGCTCCAGGAGCATAAGCGTTGACAGTTATCCCATACTGCCCAAACTCTTTGGCTGTCAGAATCTCGTTAGTGGCTCGAGCTCTGTATCACAATACAGGAAATCGACTGCAGCTGTGTAGTACCGACCTGCCGACTGTGTCAACCCACGAACTGCAAACTTTGACGCAGAGTAGGAACTTGTTAGGATGCATCCTGCGTGGTGCCACGTCACTCATGATCATTGTGACACAAGCGCGCGACTCATTCATTCCCACCAGAAGTTGTCGGATTGCCTCTAATTCACCCAGCTAATTTACCCTGCTGGATTCCGACCTCAAATTCACCCATGTATTATAGCATAATGACTTAACAGGACCTCTATTTTACACTAATTAACAGTGAACCAACTTCTTTTCCTGATGGCCGCCACCCTTTGAAGCCGTGACCGACTACTTCAGTGGCGAATAAAGACTTATAAAATATGAGAAAACAAATACCACGATCATGAACAAAGCTGCAGGACTCTACAAAACGCGCAATCGTCAGTCAATGTGGCATCTCGGCAGTCACAGTGCTCCACCGTTCCCACGTCATGTGTCGTGCCTCGCCAGAACTCCCGTACTTAACTTGGCCCTGTAGCGACTGCGCACATGGTTCTTCCACGTTAGGATTCTCTTGCCTTCGAACCAAGGTTTCCAGCATATTGAACACTTCGGGGACGTCCTGTAAAAATGGATACGTCTCGGGACTGAATCCAAGCGGATGAACACGAAGACACGCCGTGTCTTGTGCCAGTCGCGGAGAATATTTGTCAGGGTAGGTGACCGAATACAATCCAACTTTGTGGAGACCAAGGTCGGCCAAGATCGCGATATAGGGACGAGGGTGCAGAGAGTGCTTTGGTCCACCGATGCTGTCATGGGTTCTTTCGATACTGGACAGCCCCGAAGACTTCGTGGAAAGCCGGTCTTTGTCTGATATAAGAATTTGGGACATGCAATTCTCGCGATCACCAGATTTGAAGTAGATGGGAATTATTTTGTCGATGAGCGGTTGATTGTGGCAACACTGCACAGCACTTGTTCGTTGCCAGTGCCGCGTCGTCCATTCATCCAAGCTGCATATGCCATCAATGATTGATTGGATGAGATTATCCAAACAACCTACGCTAGTTGCTCCAGCGGCCTCCCCTCTCTCTCGTTCTGTCTGACATTGGCATCCATGGAAACCCAGTGGGAGAAATTTACATATGCATCTTTGAATGCGTCCTTGGCACCTGGACATTTAGACCAGAAACTGTCACCGAATACAAACTCGAAAAAAGCGATAACGGGTATCATTTGGCAGTGAATCAACTCTGCATCGAACCCGTTTCCCTTCACAACCATATTACGGCGGTTCTCGTATGTGCGAAGAACGAAAAGATCTTTCGCAAGGAGCCAAAGCAATCGGCTAACGAGCTCGCCACGTTGCCCAATGTCGATCATCCCGTCGTTAACTTTTGTCACCAGTATTGCCAACGTTTCTTTCAACGAGTCAACAGTGCTGTGCAATAAATACGTGGCGGCACAAGATAGCAATGGCTCGGATGGGTAAGTGGTATAGCTCCAGAGGCGATCGTCGGTTGTTGTGATGCAAACCCGGAGGTGGCTCGCAACAGAGGTTTCCACGTAGTGAACGGCGTCGTGGTGACCGAAACAAAAATCGAGGCCAAATCTCTGCGCGAGGACTGCAAGTGCTTGACGTGAATCAATCGCATCGTACTGCGAAAACCCGCCTAGCTTTCGGGTGGCGAGGTTGAAGATCTGTTCGAACGTGGTGTGCTTCATCGAGAACCACCTGTCAGTGAATAGTCAGCACCCCCCCGGAAATCATGCAAACGAGAGGTAGAAACTCACAGAGGGCGGCCATAACATAGAATATGTTCTGCTTTCGCAACCTCAGACGGTGGAACAGTACCGAGCCAGGGAGCATAGTGATCCCACCCCAACTCAGAAAATGGCGGGAATAATAGTTCGCCCTGGACTGAGACTCTTGCGGAGTCAGCTACAAGGCTCATTAGGAATATAGTAAAGAAGCAATGTGGCATGTACACAATGTTTGTGGGGAAGCAAAGTGGGTGACCTTCGACGTTGTCGATGCAAAGATTACCCATACTGCGTGTGACATGCGAGCTCCAGAATATGCGTTGATGACGCGGAGAAGTATGGTTGCACGACGAAAATCTTTCGGCTCTTGCAGTGGGTGAGCTTCGTCTAAGGCAATTACTAGCTTTGGGTTGTCCGACTCGACACGCGGAAAAACTGAGGAGAATAAGCCAGTCATTCTAGTATAATTACCCATCATGCATTTTTCAGCGAAGTTGATAGCGGAAATTGAATTTGAACCGCCAGACGTTTCGTCGATAACTGATATTGCAATTGCGACAAATGAGCACTGCAGCACACTAGCAGCTTCGCTTATTACACACCCCTTGCATTGTCTATGTCCTTCATGACCTACCAAACACAGTTAACAAAAGGTGATCAAGAAATTGGTGTTGCACCAGGCCCACCTCGTCATATGTGCTCTTCAGCTGCGCGAAAAGACCAGCACGGGCTGACGATCGTACGTCCCAAAATTTATTCCATTCATCGACTGCCGCTCTGCCATCACTTGTTCGATTAGATAGCTGCTCGCACACGAGTTTGAAGATGGCTGCGAAGAAGGCGCAGCACTTGTTATGATAGTCCATCTCGGAACTACCGTCTCCGGTCAGGATCGACGCGGGAATGTCATCGCGATCAGGAAATCCAGATTTATCCGCGACAGGTCGAAGATTCATGTACAACACCAAGACGCCCTTGTGAGCAAGCTGCACATGAATATAAATGAATAAATGAGCACTCTGTTGTAGGCATTCATGAGAAGAAGGAAAACCTGTATCATTGTGCGCGTCTTTCCTGTTCCGGAACTCTGAACGATAGAACAGAACCTAGCATAATACCCGTGATGCGTGGCGTCATCGAACTTGCGATGGTTTCGCCCAAGATATTCGTACAAAGCGTCGACAGCACGGCCTTTATAAGGCTGGTTGGTCAACGCGAGCATTAAATTTTCCTTCGCCGCATCTGTAAGGGCGGGTTCTAGGGTGCATGATTAAGTAACGAGCAGAGCGGGAGATATGCAGCATCGAAACTCACCAAGCAAGGAGTCACTGTGGCAAAGGATTGCTATGTAGTGCCACCGTCCGGCGCGGTCATCAACTTGATCAGAAATAATCATAGATGATCGCACACGTACCGAGGTTCCGAATTTGGCGGTATGATTTCTGCTCCCAGGCGGAAGCGAGCATCATCTGCAGCTCTTCATTGGCGATGATCAGTTTCGTCGCCTCCGACAGGCGGTAATACTTGGTGTTGAAGAGTTTCTCTGAGTCATCTACGTCAATTATGGTCTGCAGCAGGTTGACATAGTTATGACGGGGGAGCGCACTCCCAAAAGGAGCGAGGGCCGTATTTACATCGGTGTCGAGCTTCTGGTGAATGTCATCGGTGAGGCGATCTTGGAGTATTTTGAGGGGCATGTTGAAGTTGTCGTTCGTGACATGACAAAGTGGCCACTTTGTCACGTACAATCTCCACCTCGCATGACCGGAAATTTCCGCTCTTCGTGCAACGCACATCATGTCTTTGGCCGAGACTGCGGCTAGCGTAAACGGCGCATTCGCCAGCATCCCAATCATGTGAGTCTGTCAGCGGTGATCATGATTCGATCAGTTACCAGTAAACGCGCCTCTTGACCGACTCGATCGTAGAGATCTGAGCAAGTGTGGTACGCCAGAAGGAAAGTTGTCCACAGCATACGAGATCAGAGATGCGTGCATGCGAGTTGGGTTTTTCTCCAGTGCGCGCTTATTGTCATCAAAGACCGACAAGCCCGCCTCACCGTACATCCCCTAGTACAAAACCATGGCATTCCCCAGTCATGTTTGGATAACGTTCTGGCTGCGGTGCAGGCGTATTTCGGGCTTCCGATGGCAACAAAAATGAAGGTACGACTCTTATCATACCACCTTTGTGTAGCTCGCTACCGGTTCTGAATTGGTCAATGGTCGTTACGAAGCTACACCACAAGACTGTCGCCAATTTCAAAGGATACAGTCCACCCCTCGATTCAAACATTGATTCGGCTAATAACGATAAAGGGGACTTTCATGAAGGCTTTGAAATCGGGTGGGAAGAAATTCAAGCTAAATCGCATGATGAGAGGAGGGCAAACGATGGTGCGATGGCAGGTGCCAACGTATGGCCCTCGGACAACTATACAGAATTCAGAGAAGCCTGCCTTGAGTACTAGTGCGTCTAGTGAACTTACAGATTAAATTATCAGGCTTGGCTTTTTCATGCTTCTCCCCAGTCACGCAGCGGTGAACGTTGGCAAAGCTTTGTTCCCGCTTTTCGCCCTGGCTCTCGAACTGCCTGAGACGTATTTCGATGACAAGGTAGGTATAGCTCCGTGCAACTATCTGTGCCTTTCGAGAAACCTCATCAAATATTTCCAGACGCGGAATTCCGCAGCAATTATGAGAGCACTGCATTACCCGTTGCAGGACGAACATCCTGAGATTGACGACGACACTCCCGGTATCGGAGCCCACACCGAGTGCTTAATATTTCTCACTTCTTTCCTACTCTTGCTCATTTCTTCCGTAGCTTCGAGGTCAGAGCATCAACGGAGTGCGAGATTATTGCAAAAGAAATTGACTCGATGTTTGCCTTTAGTGTTTCACCATTCTCTGGCAGCAACCAGGAATCCAAGCACTTCAGGTCATGAACTCACAGAAACGGTGGATCGACGCACCTGCTATCAAGGATACATTGGTCGTCAAGTGAGCTATACCTTTCGGACCTTGTCTAACTGTTCATGTCACCCATCCTAGCATTGGTGACCAACTTGCATTATGGACAAGTGAGTGTGGTTTCTAAGATTGTCCTCTCGGACGACAAAGGATACTGAAGCCCTCTGTCCGACAGATGATGTCTTCAAATCCACCGTTCACCGAGTCGTGAACAAGAGCGGCAAGGAGCGGTATTCTATCCCGTTGTTTTTCGGCACTGATTACCATGTAAATATTGAGGTGTGTGACTTTTCCGACGAAACGAAAATTAGTATAAAACGGTCAATATGCATGTCTTTGCAGCCCATACCAAGTTGCGTGTCTGCCGACAGGCCAGCGAAGTATGGCTCTATTACTGCTGGAGAGTATGTGAACAAGCGGCTCAAGGACATGTATCATTCGGCATAATTCCATGGTATAATCCATAGCCTCATTCGTGTTGGGATGTAACCATATCTGTAAGTACTGCGTTCGTTCGTTCAACGAGTTCGGCACCTCTTGCGATCCTCCCCAGACTACTATGTGTGTTTGAGACTTGCGTATAATTTGGTCCGTCGAGACGAGCTTTGAACGAACGGCGCTGGAAAGTTGGTTCTTTGACCACCTCAGGCTGATGACTGTGGAAGTACATAGCATTCATGGCCCACTTTTTGATGAAAAAATCGAGATGCTGGTGACAGTGGGCGATGCACGGTACCTTCCAGTGTGCAAGAATAGCATCGAGCAGGTGGCAACACACTAGCGCACGCAACCGTCAATGATCAACCAACAGTCGGAATGCTCGAGCACTCGCAACTACTATCCACACCTTTTGCATCGCCATAGCTATCTTGTGCGCGGTCACAGGTGAGGCCGGTGAGGCACTGTCCCCACATCCCTAATGTTATCTGATCGGCATTCAGGAGGCACACGTTCCTAGCCCAAGTTGCAATGAACGTTGAACGCGGAACCCTGTTTCGACCCAATATGATCACTCCTGTCTTGGTGTTGCACCCTGGTGGCAACTGACGTATTATTGCAGTGCGCAGCGCAAGATCTAAATCTGGCATCGCCGCCAACGTGACAACACGAAATGTACGATTAGTCGATGTAAATAAACCATAGTAAATAAAGAAACGTTCCGAGGTTTAAAGTAGGAAGGTGGAACCATCCAATACAAACCGAGACACGGAGATTAAGGCAAATATTAGAGCACCGCACACCAAAAACTTGGGACCCGCATGGCCCCTCAAGCTTTCCCTCTCCGTCTTTTGGCGTTGCGATGACGCACGTTCCTCGGCCAGTTGCGCTTCAGCTCGCCCTCGCTCGGCCTCTGCGAGTTCCCGAGCCTTGCGCTCCTCGCTGAGCAGCCGTGTTCTGAGTTCAGCTTCCACCTTCTGCGCTGAGAAATCGTTCTTATACCGGCGATTTTCGTCCTCAAGTCGGGAATTTTCTGTCGCGAAACTCGTGACCATGTGCTCGAGATCGTACCGAATACGCTCTATCTTCTCCAGAGAGTTCTTGGCCATTTCCTGTAGCCTCTCCTTGGTCTCCTTGTCTTCTGCGAGTGTTGCCACACTTATCCCTTGAAATAACTCCTTAAATGCCATTGCGTGATGCTCAACCTGACCCGTCAGTTCGTGAACAGCGTCTGCGCTTGCGGTGGTGTGAGTAAGATTCGTTTTCTGACCGGACGAATCTCCTTGAACAGGAGGAGTTGTGGGCTGCTGATTGATCAAGTGACGGAGAATCGCATGTGCCGATGCCTGAGAGCCATCGTGGTGGAGCATCCGAGCCCCCTCGTCAATCGCGGGCCTGAAGAACTCGTCGTTGTTAGCAAACTCGTGCTCTCTTGCCTCGCCATCGTTGGGTGCTTCTCCGGGCCACTTGTTGGCCACGATGAGGACGTCCCGGAGACTTGTCTCGCCACAGAATTTGCAGAACGTGTGGAAGTTTTGCCTCGATGGACCGCCTATACGGTCCTCAGTGATGCTGTGCATGTAAATTACACCAGCGAGTTTGACCGCTTGGCTATGCCTGCATGTGGATTCGTGAAGATGTATCTGTGTTCCAGGAAACGTGCGTGTGTGCTTACAGTCCAGAAAAAGAATCACTGATCAACTTGAGAACATATAGTACGTTTTGAGTAGTGTCGTTGAAACCCGGAGTGTCAATCAACGTGACAGTCCGCCCATCGAGGGAAAACGTTGATGATTCCAATTCGGTGGTGCAGCTTCCGAACGAGTTGCTGACAGGCAAGTTTGATCCGCTAGCTACATTAATAAACTAGGTGATGAATGCTTCATGGTTAGCCATCGGGTATTTCCTCGGGAGAGACTACAGACCGTTGATTTCCCGCTTCCACTGACTCCTATGACGCTGGATGCAAATTCAGGATCCCATCAACCGATGCAGCTAGAAACTGGCGTACGCAACCGCCACATTTTGCTCGCGAGTGGCCATACTGCTTTTGCTTAGTCAGGAAGCTAAAAGGCTCGAGGATGGTAATGCTGGGGCGGCTAGGCAAAATGCTGGAAAGGTGAATACAAGTCACCTTATATAACTGTAATCCGTGGGCGAGGCATGGTCTCCACCTCTTTAATATTGTCCGATGACCATTTAGGAGAGACACGCGAAGTCCTTGCTGTTTCGAAGATCGAAATGAACCCATCATAGCCTCAGTCCCGTCCGACGAGGAACAGTACTGGTAGTTTTGTGCCACCTGTTATTAGTTAACGGCATCGCGGTCAAGGCGCTCGAATATTACTACATCGTTGACTGGCGCGAATGCACATGCAGCTGCGGCTGCGAAGGCATGTAAAGATTAGCACCGGTTAAGAGATAGAAGAGAGTGCTTGAGGATCGGCGCCAGCTGATGGTTTTGCGGCAGTCTTGTGGCACTGGAAAGTGTACAAATCCGCAAAAAGCTATGTAATAGGTAATACTGATACTCGCAGCGCTGTGCTTGAAATTCAGTCCGATATATACCCCCATTATACCCCCATTATGTAACAAATATTGCTGGCATTTCATGCGCACAGGCTCGTTGCCAAAAGGTGCCTCAACGTGATGGCCTTATACATAGGAATAGCAGTCAAAACCTACAGCGCACTCTGCATGTTTATATCGCCCGTCCTTCGCCTACGTAGCATCTCCTGAATCCTGCGCAACTCCACTTGATACTCACTCGCAAGCTTTGATGCCTTGTCCTGGGCTTCTTGCAACTCTACCTTGGCAGCTTGAACTTCTTCCTGAAGTTCTTCTTGTGTCTCCTCGTCCCTGTCCCGCTCCGCTTCCGCCATCTCCTCAATCAAAGTGTCCAGCTTCTTCTGACGTTGAGCTACCATTTCCGATATTAGCTCGCGTATCTGCTTATATACGGATGTCTGCATGATATCCACACCACCTCCCAACTCTCGCTGGATTCGAAGAACCACGGGCGGCATATCGACGAGTTTCCGGATGACTTCGAGCGCAGACTCGCGCGTGTTGTTGTGACGCATCATTCTTGCGCCTTTTTCAAGGACCGGTTTGAAGAAAATGTCCTTCGTCGCAAGTTCCCGGTATCGGGAATCGCCGAGTTCTGGGGTGACCGTGTCCCACATGCCGGTGACAAGGAGGACATTGGGGTAAGCCTCTTCGCCGCAGAGTTCTTGGAACATTCTAAAACTCTGTCGAGATGATCCAGATACCTTCACGTCTGATATTCTCTGCATAAAAATGATACCCGTGAAGTGAATTCCCGCCCTGTGGCTAATAGGGGGGTCGCAACCGTCAGTCCTACCACTCTGCAAGTTGGTAGCTATGGGCTAACCTAGTGACGAATGACGCAGCTATAGTTTTCCATATGTCGCTGTCCGACAGGGTAGTGTCACCAAAGCCCGGCGTGTCAATTAAAACCACTTGTTTTTCGCCGACACTGAACTGAGTCGATGCTTGTACTTCTGAGGTGCAACTT
>JBBPRH010000347.1:0-24439 GCA_038092915.1 Boletus pseudopeckii
CCACCATCATCAACCTTCCCGCCTGTAGATGCGAACCACCACGAGGACGTCACTCAGTTTGCGCCCAACTTCGATGGTTTCCCGGCGCAGCACACTCGCTTTGGCTTGCACACCTCCTTGTGTGGTCACATGATGCACATGGAGTGTTTCCAAGTTTACAACACATCCGTTCGTCAGCGGCATCGTTCACATGCAACCCGGAACCATCCAGAGAACATTCTTCGCAAGGAATACATTTGTCCGTTGTGCAAGAGCCTGGGCAACATCATTCTCCCTATCTCTCGGCCATCGACACTTCCTGCTACAACCGTCCCGTTCCCCGACTGGATCCGCGCAGTGGGAATATCGATCCTCAAGTCTAAACCCGATACGGTAATGGATTCATTACAGTTTCGGAATGGCACGGGCGAGTTCGTCTTTTGGAGCGCGCAGGATCCCAACTATGCCGTGCAGATTCGGCGCGGGGAAAACTTTGAGATATTCAAGATGTTGGACAGTGTGGTGAACGTGGCCAAGACCGCCTCGCAGCAGACGCGTCATCTGCGGGAGAGACCGGAGCCCGATCCGGGTGAGAGAGGTTCAGGGATTTATTTACCGGAGGAGCTCATCGGGTACACGATCGCCTCGATTGAGGTGGCGACGCGCGGAACGGGTATGAATTCGAGCGGAAACGTCGCAGACGGCTTGACGGAGACGCAAGTGCGGATGGTACGGTCTCTGCTCGGGTGTATGGCCTCTTTGGCGAAGATAGAGCTTGAAGGTCGACCAGACGGAGGGAAGGAGGGGGTAAAGCAGGCCATTATCAAACGCCTACTGCCAGAGTGGAGCAGGACATCTCTCACGTCATATTCATATCCCTTGCTCCTCCGTGATCCATTTACGGTTCTCATCGAGACGGCTGCTGTCTCCCCAGAGATGCTCCAGCACGTTCTCGTGCTATGTTACTATGCCTGCCTGGCACGCACCGTCATTGGAATGGTCTACGTTTTGAACAAGGCGCGGTCTTGCAATTCCATTCCGGTCATGTCGCGAAGCCATGCAGACCTATTTGGCGACGTGCGGATGTTCTTCATGTCTGTCGTCCGTCACTCGCCTGTCTTTGAGCATACCGCGACGCTTGTGTTCGAGATGTTTGGCGAAGCTCGGATCGAAAAGTTGCTGTACGCGTTCACGCTGCCTTTCCTCCGGCGCGCGGCGATTCTCTGCCGTTCCGTCCTTCCGAACGCATTCACGACACCGTCGTCGGGTAGTGCAGACGATAACGAATATCGGCGTCTTCTCACGTTGCTGCACATTCCCCCGCTATCGGATCTACCCAACCAAGATACGCTCCAAAACGCGCTCTCGGGATGGTGTGCACACTATGGCCATTCCCATGCGGCATCGCAGCTCAACTGTGGTGTCGTCCTGGATTATCCTGCCGTTTATCGCCTCGCGCGGCTTCCGATCGTGCTCGACAATTTGTTCAATGGGAGGGACAAGGTGATGCGGTGTGCGCGGTGCAATACCGTACCGACCGATGCGGCTATTTGTCTGATATGCGGAACGACGTGTTGTATGCTCAGTAATTGTTGCATGGACGTTGACTCGAATGGGCGAGGGGAGTGTAACATGCACACGCGAGAGTACGTCGAATCCCCCATCCATTTGCGCTTTGGTCGATGGCTGATACCCATGTGGCGGTTTCAGGTGCGGCGGCGCGATAGGGTTGTATTTCATCGTCAAGCGATGCTCGCTGCTCTATCTTTACGCCAATAATGGGTCGTTTGCCCAGTCGCCTTACCTGGACGTTCATGGAGAAGTCGATATTTCGATGAGGTACGTTTGCTTGCCCCCGTTTTCGGTTGCGCGTTTGGGTACTCAGCTACGAACGTTTTGTTATGATAGACGGGGGCGGCGACAATACATCCATAGTCCGCGATGGGAGGAAATACGGAAGACGTGGCTCAACCATGGTATTCCGACGGCTGTTGCGCGGAAGCTGGAGAGCACTGTCGACAGTGGTGGATGGGAGATGTTGTGAGGCGATGGTGATCCGTGACTGTTCGAATAACACTGCCATTTTTGCATTTGACATATTACAGTTACATATTTATGTATTTTACGGACGCAGCGCTTGGATTGAAAAGAGCTTCGTCGTATAGAAAAAGGGGGGGAGTCAGGCTGTGTGACTGTTTGCGAGGGCGTCCTTGAGTCTGACGACAGTTCGCTCTAGCCCAAGTACGTCGATCGTTTCAGGAATTGTCGGACCAGTCTAGGTAAACGTCATGTGTGAGGAACGAGGTAGCGTCAAGAACAAAAAAGAAGAACCCACCTTCATCGCGGTCAAAGCGTGCCGAAGCGCCGTCATGAAGAGCTTTTGCTTCAACCCGGTCAGATCGCAAGCGGCGTGGAGGAGACACGAGAGATCGGAAACACTGCACGCGTTTGGCTCGGCCTCGATGCGGGAGATCGTGACCTCTAGAGCGCGACCTGCATACAAAGGATGCGTAGGTGAGTTCGGTCGAGGGGACGGGAGAATGAGTGGGCACTCACGATAATCGTCATTCGATATCGACTTGTTCATGAACTGCGCCTCGGGCGTCGAATAATTTGGGTCGACGAAAAAATAGGGAGCCAAGCTGGGCACGTCCTGTATGTTGGTTATCCGACCCTGATCCATGATTGGTGGTCAGCTGGTTCATCGAGGCAAGCCAAGACGGCTTTCACCTGTAACGCATGGATGACCTTGGCGATGTATTCCGGGGTCGTGTATTGGCTGAATCGAGAGACGTCAAGCAAATGTGAATCGTTGCCCCATCTTGCACGCCTACCTGGTCGGGAATGAAGCTCTGACGAGATCATGTATCCTGCGTGCGTGATACAACGTTCCTTGGTCATTTTTCCAGCTACGCATGAGATGGTGTTTGTTGAGGTGTTCGAGTTTGGCAGGCTCCAGAACTTGTCGACGGTGCGTCAAGGATGCGAGATCAAACTTTTTCAGACGTTATGCGATGAGATCAAGGGTGGGATATTCACGACACACCTGCTCGATGAGTTCTGACAGCGTCAGAATAGCCGTGCTTTCGGGACTCCGGGTAGTAGGAATCGAGTCTGAAGGGGAGCGTGCTGCTTGTCCCCAACCTGCCAAAGCTAGCCAGTTAATCAATGCCTCTGGCTCCCACCCCCTTTTCTAGTATTCTGGATGAATGTGGAGGCGGAGATGGATAAGCATAGTCAGGCAACGTACCATGAATTCCAGGGCCGCAACGCTACTTTTGCGTTTTGACATTTTGGAACCATCGGGATTCAGTAATATGGGGAGATGTGCAAATTGAGGCGGCTTAAGCGAAAGGCAAGAATACAAGTCGAGGTGTAACGGAAGAGACGGAAGCCATTCCTAGGGGGTGACGTGTAGGAAGAATTTGCTTGGAGAGACGGAAAGGACTTGCCTCTCCTCGGATCACGTGGGAGACGCCCATCTCATGGTCATCAACGACAGAAGCAAGGTGGTAAGTAGGGAACAAATCTGACTTGAGGAGGACGGGATCGGTCGGCAGAGAAGCATGGGCATCCCGCAAATCCCCAAAGACGATGTCGTGTGCCGGAATGTGCTCAGGGAGTCTGTTATCCTAGACAAACAGTCGAAGCCTGGAAGAATAGCGCTCGCCAATGACATACATTGAGCCTGACAATGGACTTTTCGCCGGCACGGACGCGTCTTGCAACCTCTTCTTCCGTGAGATGAAGACATGCCTTATCATACGTCGAGTTGGATCCGGCACGAGCCAACCTCTCCCGTGTAGTAGTGAGTTTGTCTGGAGAGCAGAAGCACCGATATGCGTGACCTGACTGTGGGAGTAGCTGAGAGGGAAAGGCGCTATGGCAGGGACAGTGCATACCTCCAAGAGCCGATGTGCGTACGAGCGGTACAAGTCTAGACGCTCTGACTGCCAGGAAGTGGGTGAAGAAGGACATGATATCAATAACCATCACATACCTGATGATATGGTCCATGTAGGCCATCCAACCCGGGGCCTTTTGGAGAAGAGTGTGGTCGTCAGAGTCTTTGATTCCCTGGTTTCTAGGTTTAACTTTACCAAAATCATAGGAGAGCCCAGCCCAACTCAACGCCGACCGAATTCCATCCACAGCTCCTGGGACATACCGCGACTGCACATGCAGAGTGTAAGTTTGAGGGTAGAAAGGCAGAGAATACAGCGCACGGCGTCGGTATCTTCAATTCGAAGTATCCACTGACCGCCGTGTTTCTTCGCAAAAAGATGGTTGTACAGGGCTGTTCGAAGACCGCCGAGGTGCAACGCGCCAGTAGGAGAGGGAGCAAACCGTAACAACACTGTCATAGCACTGGTCTCAATTTCTGGTTACTAGATGAGTCGACTCGGACGTGACGAAGTTGTATGTAAATGTTTATTCAAGCTGCCGCGCCGCAACCCGACCAGTAATTTCGGGGATCCGATATATCCAGCTCCATGTCAGACCTTTTCTTTACTGACGGCCAACAGCTGATGTCGGATCTGACTGTCCTCGTCTCACCCACGCCATTGTATCCCAAACAGAACTCGTCGGGTTTCAATTTCGCCCGTCGAAGTGAGAATGGCCTAACCCGGCCAGTCATGGTCACTCTCGAGAGCGTTGACTCAGACGAAGAAGGACCTCGTTCGCCTGTTGAAGTGTCCAATCTGAACGCAGAATTTCTTTCACCCCCAAGGAGGACATACAAGGCATCGAGGTCTCCACCTCCCCAGCGGCCTGCTTCAGCTCCTCCTCTCACAGTTCTGCCAACTTCCTTGGAATTACTTGATACTCCACCCATAGCAGACGTACCCAGGCGTGCTTTCTCTCCATCTACGTCAACACACAGACGTGAAATCTCTCGCCCACCTCCCCCACTATGTGAGTGGATGCATATCCTCCAAGTGATGGATGCTCTAATGTGTCTTGGCAGTTCGTCCGACTACGTTTTGGCGAAGAACAAAACGGTCAGGTGTAGCAAGCGCCTCATACTCTCCATCGTCACATCTTATTCGTCGGTCCACCTTCATTGCTGCTGGTCTTTCATTGGACAAGCCTGAGGCGGACCTATCTGCTCTTGGCGTTGAATCACGGGTACAATTCATCCTGCTTGGTCCCGACTACAATCCACAATAGCGAGTCCTCCCCTGCAGGAAAGGATGGTGTATATACAGTCACCGGGTATCAGATCTACTATTCCCTTTAATTGCTTTACCTACATCGACCCATCCAGGTTTTGTCAACCGGTACAGAATCAATCAAGCAATCCCATCGGTACCGACCACTTCATACGATTACTGGTGGCCGTATGATGCACCAACAGACACCCCAACTTTGACCCCTTTGCTTACGGCCTCGGACGCTGCTCCAGATGTAGTCACCAGTGCTCAGGACGTTGCTATCTCAAGCGATATTCCTACCGCTTCTTTAATTCAGATCACTGCGTTACCCCCAGCGACGACATCACCCCAAGCTGTCTTGCCGAAGCTTCCGTACCATCGCCAGCTGAACATACTCTATCTCATCCCTTTGTTTATTGCACTCGGTGTCGTGCTCGGTGCTATCACCGTTGTAATTATACTCAAATGGCGAGAAAGTCGACGTCGTTTGCTTCGTACTTCGACTCTCTTGCCTGGTCCTCCGTACGTCCCACCAGAAAACGACGTCGAAGACCGTTTGCTTGTTCATGGATATCCGAGCATGGAACAGGTGTCCCTTTTCGCTGCTGGTACTCCTAGCAAATTTACAATTCATGGTTCGCGATACATACCCAAGCGAACGCTTGGGTGGCAGACTCTTGATGCAACTCTTCCATGTCTTTCTCAGCCGACCTACACTCAGACTATCATTCCTTCAAGTGATGGCGAGAGATTTACGGTGGTCACACAAGAAGATCCATTCCTGACGACATCCCCGATGGTTATACAGCAATCTCCCAAACCAATGGACGATGCCTTTTTGCCAAAGATGTATATTTCACCATCGTTACCAGACGCCGCCTCCGGGGACAACTCCAGTCATCACGAAGCAAAAGCTACCAAATTACCGAAGCCATTCCGACGCAGCATGTTTGACATCCTGAAACTCAAAGGCCTCTACCGCCCTGTACCTAGTGTACGCACGGAGTATACCGTCCTCGTGCTGGACGATGAACCGGCTGAGAAAACCTCTACGGATCGAGTCCGTCGGGATAGCAGCTTGAACACAACGAAAGTGGCTACACTTTCTCGCGACAGTTATCCCCGCAGTGTGCACCGCTCTTCGGATGGTGGCCTTTACATCAGAGACGTGGAGGATGCACTCGGGCTGCTTGGTTCGCAGGATGAAAAGCAAGATCTCATAGATCCCCAAGTAGTTTTGCCAAAGCAGACCCTTCGTCTCAAGGACGACACGTTATCTTCACCTACTCGGAATGAAACAATGAGGAGGCCGCGCAGGGTGACTCCGTTTTCCTTGGAAACCAAAGGGTCGCCGAAAGAGTTAGCGTACGGTGAAGACCGGTCAATAAATTCGTGTGGGGGGGATGAAATCGAGGAGAAACGATCTGACATCTACACAAAGGCACCTCAACGTCGTCATTCCCGAACACCCCACAGAGGGTCATCGACCGGTGGTGCTTCCAGGCGGTCTTCAGCTCCTGATACGCATGCATCCGTCTTACCTCTCAGCCCCCCATCGTTGATGTCACCCCCTCTTGAAAAGTCTCTCTTTTTCACTTCCTCGTTGTCCTCGAGTGCGTCTCTCGCAAACCGCATGAATATGCTTGCTGCCATCAATTCCTCACCTTTGCGCCATGTAGACAGGTCGCCCGAGTTTTCTCTTTTCCCGTTACCATCTAAGGCAAAGGCAACGAGAAAGCTGCGGACCAGCAGGCCGGAGCCCCCCTTGCCTTACCCCTCATACCCCGATCACGTTCATGCGCAGCGAACTCCAAAAGGGCGTTCCACCTCTGCCAATACCAAGCGGCGGTCCGTTCCCCCCGGTTCTCCAAAGCCGAAGGGCCGTTCTACTAGTGCAACCAGTCGGGAAAGCACAACGGGCATCTATTCGCTTGGGTCGCTGTCCCCAACGAGTCTTGCGATTGCCTTGGCTTCTTCCTCGAGTTCGGATATGCTGAACAAGGTTAATGACATCCTTGCCCAGGGTTATACGAAGAAGCGGACGTCTATGGGAGGAGAACATGTTGCAACAAACTTGCCTGATTCTATCTGATACCTAAAACCTTTTTCATGGATGCTGCATATACAAAGGGAATTGGCCAGGTGACGATAAAGATGTGCTCCGATCTAACCTTACAGCTTGTACTAGTCTATGATAGCCTACCTTCAATGAATTTTCCCCTTGACGGTATGGATTTGAAGAACACCGTCCAAGTTGCGTTGACCCTTGACTCACCAATTGTGTTGTCCGACTAAGAGCAGTACCCGGAGACAACACCTTTGCATACCAGGAAACGAATCTGATGCTATGGAAAATAACGAGCGATCGTCAAGTTACTACTGTAAATCTAAGACCTACGGCAGTTGGCATAATGCAATTGACCGAAGCTGCAGGATTGTTCTCGCATAGGGCCTCCCAGACTAGGTGCGCCGACCTTGGTGATATCGTTCCAACGCCATTCAGCCTGAGTAAAGTTTATGCCTTCCCTGCAATGTCAGACATCGGACCACATATCCCTTCCGATGCAGATGGAAGGGTCTATTCCAGAGAAGGCTTGTTGAGAAATTATCAGTAAATGACGATCAAATCAGCGGCCTTAGCCCACCGCCATTCGTGCCCCATACTTGGATGGACTCGGTGCCATCTCGCCGAAGTCTCCGAGGGAATCACGGATACTCTGAGCAATCGCCAAGCCTATTTCTGGGTTCCGAAATAGGCTGACATACAATATCCCAAGAGGTCGAAATGTCTCCCAGCGAGGCCAAACCCACTTTCCGGCGGCGTACCTACACGTTCCTGTTGGTAAGATGCACTATTGACGCCCTGATCCCACTATATTGAAGGCGATCTTCGTTACCGAAGTCGACACGAAGGAAATGGTCCTCATAGCCTTTATATTCGCGTATGGCTCGATTAGGTTGAGTAAGATCCAAAAGCAGCCAGGTTGGTGTGAAACGTGACGTGGTGACACAGAAAGCGACCCCTGCGAGGAGACGAAATTCGAGGACGCTGAGTTCTTTTCCTTTGGACGCTCTCGAAGCATTCGAATACAGGCGACCCCAGAGGACGACAAGCAGTAGTTTCAACAAAGCGTCGCATGCTGTCACCCGCTGCTACTGCATCCCGAGAGAATAAATCAGTTCTTCAATTTGTGGACGAACCTCCACGAGTACCACCGTGATTGCAACGCCATTATGCAAAGGGCTTCAACCTGGAGCGCAACCCGTTAATTTGGATTCGAAGCAAGGACCAGAGATCGTCGCTATGTAATTTCGTCAAGTTTCTCACGGCAGAAGGCGTTTTGGCAGCCATTCGCATCTATAGTCACACCTTGCGTAGGAAAGAGGACCGACAGTGGGACTCAAATCTCTCTAGGACATTTCCAAAGTCGCGGCCACTGGTTTCGTAGCGCAGAGGGAGCGACGACTTCGTGACCTGCATTCAGGGATCCCACACGATGGCAATGTTATTTCTTCTTACGAGTGGTTTGGTTCACGGGAGGTGTGAATGGATCAAAGTAGACATCTGTTCACATTTGTAAGAACGTTTTGACCGCAATACAATAACGCACAAGGGTTTCCAGAATTACTTCCCATTGCCATTTGTTGATACTCGAAAATCGAACAATGACGTTGTAGAGTGTTCGTTTCTGCATTCAATCGCCCAGCTAGTACGGTGAAGACGCTAGACCTCCGACTTGGCTAATTAAGCCTTACTTGGACTTGGAACGACTTATGCTCGTACTCAAAGAAGAGCAACCCGATACTCCGCCGGCCAAGGTCTTCACCCAATTCAATGGAAAATGAGCGAGGGTCTCGAGGGCGTGCATCTCTCGGGTGATTGAAAGTACCTAGTGATGGTCAGTGAGATAATCATAGGCTCACTGCATTGATCGGCATTGGTCACTTAACGCACACCAATCTGAACATGCGTGAGGTGGAATGGGTCGCAGAGGAGTTGATCCTGCGTGCACGATCTCTTGCGATCTTTGGATCTACGAAAGGGGCCTTCTCGAGTTCAAGAAGTAAGTATTTTTCAACTGTGTTCTTGTCGGGGGAGAATCTGAGCCCTTTCCCCCTCACTTTCACGGAGATCTGATCGTCGAGGGGCGGAAACTTCAAGTTCCTGGCGAGAGATTTCGTCAGTGTGAGTGTTCCTGCTGTTCGGTTTGTACGCCGCCCGCTAAGTGCTTGTTCAATTTAACCATGAAATTAGACGTACGTACGTCCTCTGGTTCGATGATATAGAGCCCAGGATAGGTGTGTAGAACTTGACCCGCGATCGCAGTCGTTACCTCCCATTTATCGGCTTTGAAATCGACGTTTTTGATACAAAAATCACGATGGTAGGGTTGTGTGGAGGTCGTTGTGCGCGGAAGAGCTCCAGATTGAATTGATAAGCAGAGCGCCCAAGCTGTGATGGTGGGAAGTGGCCTGACAGAGCCCTGTAGCGCCGAGCGCATACTCCGAAGAGGGGGAATAATTTGAAAGCCGTCACATTGGAAGCTATGCTGATGGGCTGATAAATGAAGACCACAGCATGCCAATGATCATGAGGTTGTTATGGTCTGACCAATCAGATTATCCTCCAGCAGACAGAATTACGAATGGGTCTGTGTAGGCTGCCGGAGCACATTGTAGGGTCTGGACATGTCCTCGCTACGGCGGCCTTTGTAGGCTCGCATCCGCGGAGAGGTCATTATGGCCACTTTGACACCACAATGACTCGCATGGTGGCAGGCGACGACAGTAGGTAAATCCGATTCCGATTCCGATTCCGAGTCCGAGTTGGGGTCCGCTTCGATTAGCTAAGATGCCCTTTTTTGGAGAGTGTAGTGGTTTCGCAAGGATGACAGGCGAATGCCAGCATCACAGTCAGCGGTCAAATAAAGCCGATGCCGCCGTCGAAATGCAGCGCTCCGAGAGCCTCCCTTGTCTCACCATCCTCTACTAGGTTTTGTTGGCTGCCCCGCTTCCTGTAAGTCCCCCGCCCATTATACACTATAAAAGGCTCACGACTTGGTTGATCCCTCCGCCCCATGATTCCGTCATGCCAGGGTGTCCCCTCTTTTCTTGCTTCCCGCGCTATAAATCGTATACACAGATCAATACGATGATGTGGGATATGCGGGGCAACCATGCTGCGCAAGAGCCGATGTCTTCGCGTCCACGATTCCCGGCGCCGCCTAAGTGTGTTCATCGGAACTGGAATCCGGATATACCTGCTAACCATTGTAAAATAGCCCTGGATTTCCACCACAGATGAGGTGAGCGCATATCGTGTTATTATCGTCTGTTCGATACCAATCGCATCGCATTGACAGGCAAGTCGCGCCGACATTCCGAGCACCATCCAACCCTCTCTATTTATCCGCTGCGCCTCCACCAGGGAGGCCTGCTCCAAAGTGATTCACTCCTTTTTCGTTACTATAGAAACAACTCACTGAATGCTGTGTCTCGCAGTACCCAGTAAGTGGGACCTTCGACTGAAAACGGGATGATCTTCATTTCCCGTTTTTAAGTGCGTCCTACCACACTTTCCCGCGTTCCACTATCGCTCCCAAAGTTATCGCGGGCAACTCTCTTCCCCGTGGCGCCTCCGGGCCACCACCCCGAATGGCAACAACGCGACCTGTTCCGGTCCACATTCCTTCACACCATCAGCCGACCCATCACCATCATTCCCACAAGCAAGCGCGACATCGTAGTGTGTCAGCGGCAACACGTCATGTTCACTATGCGGATGAGATGTCTCAACCTCGATCACGACAAATGTCCGCTCAGAGTTTGCAGGTGCCCGGTCTAGTTCCCGTCGCTACAACTTCTCGCCATCCGCACCCGAATGTTGCTCAGAAACCGGCCCAGGGACATCGCCGCCGAGCACACTCTACTGGAAATGCTGCCGCACCTGTTGTTTTCAATTTCACACCATCCCAGTCGCAGCAGCAAGTTCGTACAGCCAGTAGAACCAGTGGACATCAATACTCGAGGTGTTCGGGCCGGAAGAAGGCACTGTGTGTGAGTAAATAACATTATCGACGTAAGGAATACTGAGACGATCGTGCAATTGGGTTGGTATCCAGATCGGCATCAACTACACAGGACAGAAGCGTGAGCTTCGCGGGTGCATCAACGACATCAAGAACGTCAAGCGGTTCCTTACCCGTGAGTTTTTTGCTGTCACACTCAATACTGCGCTGATCCCTTGCTCGTTTAGGCCAGTGGGCTTTCAAAGAGGGGGATATCGTCATGTTAATGGATGAGACTACGAACCCTCGACAGATGCCTACAAGAAAGAACATGATTGACGCTATGAGATGGCTTGTAAAAGACGCCAAACCACACGATTCATTATTTTTTCATTGTAGGGATGATTGCCATCGTTATTGTTCATGGTTGCAATTTATTCTTCATTTAGATTCTGGCCACGGAGGCCAAATACCCGATACCCACGGTGACAAGTTGGATGGATTTGACGAGGGTCGGTTAATCCCTCTCCTGTTACGAAGATTGTCAGTTGAAGTGGGTTGTTTTAGTGATATACCCAGTGGATTACAAGACAGCGGGGATTATCATAGACGACGTGAGTCGGGATGTCTTAAAATAACGCTTGTGATAATGATGGATGGACAGGAGCTGCACAAAATTATGGTTTGCAAGAGTTTTTTTTTGATCGGAAGTGCTACTGACTGATTTCATAACAAAGGTGAAGCCACTTCCGCCTGGGTGCCGGCTAACGGTGAGATTCTATGCATTTCTCTGGTTTCCGTATCATTTAAATATACCAATTTAGGTTGTTTTCGACGTAAGATTTAATCTCTGAATGGGGATTCCCTTCTTCGTGCTCACAAGCTTCAGTCATGCCATTCTGGTACAACGCTTGGTGCGTATACTCAGTACTTCTTGCATGCGAAACGATGACTGATCGTCTTCATTAACTAGACTTACCGTTTATGGTGTGTCACAAATATTATTTTCTCTTGAAAATGTACGACATTCGGTTTGACAGTACCACCATGATGGGCGATTGAAAGAAAACCATATCGCTGAGCGTACACGACCGCAGAGAATGAGTTCGGCAGACGTCATATCATTCGCGGCATGTAGGGATGATCAGACGAGCGCTGACACCGTCCTGGGAGGGGTAGCCGTTGGCGCGATGAGTTATGTGGGTGGCTCGAACTCTTTAGGCCACGAGTATCACTAATCTAAATCAATATCAGGCGTTCTTGACGACTTTGAGTAAGTATTGCGCATGCACAGGAGAATCATTCTTACCTTGCGCGTCACAGCCCGGAAACCAGTGCAGAGTTATTTGGAGTTACTGTTATCTATTCGTGATATTGTGCAGCCACATTTTCAGCAGAAAGCGCAACTGTCGAGCGGACATTACATTGTACGTATTTTCTTGGATGCATTTGCGGTTTGAAGATGACAATAATTTCTACAGGACACTAGCCTTCGATTTATCTTGTGAATTATTATGAACTTGGGGAAGTATACATTCTTGACATCGAATGATTAGCACGCTCGTTTTTTATTTATCATCTACCCATATAGTACACATTCGTTTTATCGGAACGTTGTTGCTCCTAGTATCTAAGTCTGTATACGAACGATGCTGTAATTTTTTGTAGCTTATGCAAGCAAATAGGTGCTGCAGAGTGGTCCCGTGCTGTGTTTCGGGACGCGTTTTGTTTACGCGTTGTTTGCAGCTGCGCCTACAAGCACAAACAAGTTCGAGTTCATGCTCGACTCGGGAATAAGCCAAACATCGTTTCTCTTCCCTGCTCCGCCGCAGCTAACGACGTCAAGGAGAACAAGTGCTTGCCATCGCCGACTCCGTCGTCGTCGCTTTTGCAAGCCTTGTCATTTACGACCGTAAGTTATTTGCTTCGTCGCTCCAGGTCGGTCACTGGCGTTCGATTGCATGTTAGCTCAGTTACTCATGGAGAGAATTTGCAGAGACTCCATCTTCAGCCTGCTAACACAAGGAATTACTGAGTTTTGCCAGCTCACGACTCGCTTTCGACATCTAACACGCTAACTTCGCGCTTGCCAACGCTCGCGATCCAACAAGGTTTATTCGACTTAGCAGTCGAACGCACTCAAGATAACGAACGACAACTAGATCTGACGACTGCACATATTTCCCGTTCCCCCCTCACTTGCCATCCCAATTGTCTAATCGCTTTCGAAAATTGAAAACCGCTTTGTTCCATAACGACCTTACGATTGACACGGTCCTACAGTTTACCCTTGCACATAACGACCTTTTTGTTGACTAATGCCCTTGCAATTGCTTTCACGACCAGCGACGGATACTCTTCGCTCACGGCCCCCATCCCCACTCGCTACACCCGTATCCAAACCACAGATTCCGACCATCTGCTTGACAACTGCTACCCCTTGCGACGCCAACTCAACACATGACGCTAGCCAAGTCGCGCCGTGGATAACTTCCAAGGCATCACCTGTTCTGATCGCGCCGAAGCCAACAACAAATGGAGAGACATCACGGAAGCGTCTCGTTCCCAAGAAGTCAAAGCTCAACCTTCTTGGGTCGTCATCCTCGTCGGCAAAAGCCCGCGAGCAAGATTTTTCTGATGTAGTCAGACGCGTCGCAGGCGCCTCAGTCCAGAATGGGAGTAACGGGTTTGAAATTTATGTCGATCCCGCCAACGACCCCGACATTGGCGAGATTTTAATGGTGAAGAAGAAGAAGTCGCGACTGGCGTTGGATGGGATGCAATGGGGAACGTTGGGGGAAATGACGAATGTTCCGTCTGTTACGATACCAAAGGAGAAAGGAGGGAAAAAGGAGAGTTTGAAGAAGGCGAAGGTGGATGTGAATCAGAAGTGGTGGAGCATTGGGCGCGGAAGGAGGGACTCCAAGGAAAAGGACAAGGTGAAAGATAAAGGTCGCGCGAAATGTGAGTCGCTCAAATTGGATTCACTGAGTCGTCGTGCTGAGTGACTCCTTAGCTCCTCAACCAACTGACAAACCTGCTGACACGCGCACACGATTCAACTCGCTAGACTCAGGGATTCTGCTCACTAGTCCGGCTTACGCAGAGCATCCCAAGCCTCCTGTGGAACACGTGCGCGTCCCCACTCCGCCGTCGGCATCGCTTGCACCGTCTGGTGCTGCAGTATCAGGGAGTGGCAAGGATTCCGTTGCCATCAGGGCTATGCGCTCTGTCCGTTCTCTTGCCCGTATTGGCAGCTGGGCTCAGCTCAAGAACACACCTAATCCCGACGCGGCTGCCGCCGCTGCGGTAATTGTCAAAGATAAGGAGTCCGACGGGAAGAAAAAGAAGAAGAAAAAGGACAAGGCAAAGGAAACGAATCGCTACTCAGGCAGCAGTTTCGAAGCGGGCGCGTTGAGTGCAAGCCCCGCTGCCTCCAAGAATGAGTCTAAATCTCTCGGGAAGAAGAAGGCGAGCATATTGGGGCTCGGCCTGCCTTCGACGATACGGTTACCTTCTTCTCGCAGTGGATCGACGGCATCGTCGGTCGTCGCAGCCAACACCGTCCATCATCGTTTATCAGTGGACTCTGCGGGTTTGTTAGGCGGTGGAGTTCTTGCAAGGGGGCGGTCTGGCTCAACAATGTCTGCCGCCTCTTCTCTTCGCCCGATGTCGACTAAGTCCTGTGGTTCTCGCGAGTCGTCGGGTAGTTCGGGAGCGGCCTCTGTGAAATGGGACGAAGCGGGGTTGCAGACGGTAAAGGAAATCCGCCGGAAGGAGAAGGAGACGAGGAGTAAGGAGAAGGAGGAGAGTAAGGAGAAGAAGAAGCTCAAGAAATCCAAAAGTGGGAAGGATTCTACCCGTAAATCATCAGACAGTCGGAAGAGGTCTCCCCTAGCGGCGATATTCCCAGGGATTGTATCGGAGCGCGACGAGAGGGAACAGCCACCGGTAACGCCTGTCGTTGCGATCGAAGAGGTGACAGTGGACGGGCACGAACATGGACGATATGAAGCCAACGTGGGGGATTCGCCAATAGAAACTCCCGTGAAGTATGTGCGTCACCGGCCAGTTTCAGACCAACCTCTTGCGCGGAATCGACCCAAACCATCCTACGAAGGGGATGATGGTGAGATCTTATTTGCCACCATCCAAACCACAATTAAACTCATCCCAGACAACGCGGCCATGTCACTCTTGGACGCAGCGACGAACGACCTGGCCCAATTAATCAACAGACTTGATCTCGAGGCAACTCCAGGAAGCGTCGAAATGACGCCGATGAGCCATCGTTCTCAGTTCTTGCTGGAGCCGTGCGCAAATCTGTCGTCCAACAATAGATTGATAGGAGAGAGCCCAGTCAAGGGTTTACGACGCACAAATTCATCCATGACCTCTCTCAGGCCCTATATGCAATTGGGTTCTAAGAGCGTTGGTGTGCAGCTCGGTCAGAACATCGCTCCGTGGTCCACATTAAACGCGGGCATTTCTCCTTCGAAACCTTCCCCCAGTACAATCCCGGTCAACTTTGAGGATAATATGGCGACCGTCCGAACCCACAGGCGAACACTGACGCCCGCGCCGGCTGTAGATCCATCGCCCGTCTTCAAAGCACTTCGTCCAGCGACTACTCGTCTCCCTATGACGGTGGTGGGTGCTTCTACAGGCATCTCGCCATTCGTTACCATCATGACGGACCGCCCCCCATCAACTCAGACGTTCGGCTCGGGTCATTCCAAGGCAGAGTCTCGAGGGAGTCTCTCTGCCTCGCCAGTGTTCAAGAAGGCCCGAGGCCACGCTCGCAAGACGCCTTCCGTGGTTCCTCGCGCGGCTCTTGATGGTGACAGCCTACCTATCCTTCCCGAGGTTCGTCGCAACCTTGGGCTCGCTGGTACCATGGGTGGTTCTGTGGGCAGTATTGCTGAGCAGGGCTACGACGGGAGCGATCCAGACTCTGACATCCCCGACGAGCTTCAGGTCATCTTGTCGAATTCAGATCAAGAGGGAGACGATACCATTTCATTCGATCGCGCGCCAGCCCCCCCGCCGCCCGCTTCTCCAGGATTGCCGCCAGAGACGCCTTTACCGGTACTCGACAGCCCGTCTCCAAGGAGCTCACTCGCTGAGATTCCTGTCTTCCGAGCGGCCGTGGTCAACGGGGACGATCACTACACTGACATTGAGGAGACATTATCTGAGGACGACACCAAGAGGTCGTTCGACTTTACTGGCGAGTTGCAAAAGCTCAACGAATCCGGTGCATCCGATCGCCGTAGCTTCATAGAGCAGCTCGAGAACGCGTTCCGTACCCCCGCTAAGGTTGACCTCCGCTGTGACTTCGGGGACCTACCACCCATACCTAAACTCAACACGCTACAGGATGAGTTGTCTCGGGCGGGTGAGAACTCCTTTAGCCTCCCGATCGACCATGAATCTCGCAAGCTCTCGCCGAGAGGCTTTCCGATCGATGTCAACGCGGAGCCGTCTTTACGCCCCGGATCGGATAGTTTTACCACAACTGCGTCGGAGGAGGAGCTGCTCAACATCATCGCGCCTGAAGTCCTACGAAATGCTCCGTCCGTTGCGTCTCGACCATCGGACGGACAACTTAACCGCGATTTCAAGTTTGGTGGAAAGAATTCCTCATCGAATAAGAAAGCTACCTCGCCGCTCACGCTCTCGGATATCATTCCACCCCCCGAGATTGCGAGATCTCTCTCCATGGCGTCATTTGCTGGTGATGAAAGCTCGTTGATGGGGTCGATCCTTGCCCACGCTATTGAGATTGAGTCGCCACCTGAGCGACCTCGGCTCGATTCAGATGCCAGTTCTAAGCGCGAGGCACGCAATGCCACTCGGAATTCCTATATGATCGCTGGTCATCAACGCAATCCTTCTGTGTTGAGTTTCGTAGGGTTGGATTCGTTTGCGGAGGTGCGACGAGGTTTCGAGTTTAATGACAGCCGCCCCGGGTTCTATCCCCCGCCGAGTTCAACGTCTGATAGGCGACATCGCAAACACGAGTCCTTCTACAGTATAGCTTCGGTGTCGTCCTACGGCAATGTTCTCCATGGAGGTACTGCCGATCCTTTCGATTATGGCTCTGTCGTCCCTCTACCGAGCTTGCGAGAGAGGCCCTCATCAGACAACTTTTCGTTTACAATGTCGACTTCGGTTGACGATACCTTCTCTTTCCTCCGTCGACAGCCGCTTCGTCGTAGAGTGGACAGCGATGCCTCAAGCTACTACCCCCGCACATCTTTTGTCCACCCTTACAACCGCGGTCATCGTCGACAGGACTCCGGCGTGTCTGTCGGACCACCCGTTAGTCTCTTCAACCGCAACTCCACTTACCATCGCCGTAGCGACTCCAGCACGAGCATAAGCAGCGTTGCCCCCTCATATGCCAACTGCCAACGGTTTTCTTGGACTCGACACCGATCGAACTTTTCGGTTGAATCCGTGGTTAGTGACTTCTCGGGAACGCAGCTCGGACGACCTGGTCTGGGGGACAAGATGCTTGACTCTGCCCTGGAGCATGGTACACCATTGACGTCCATATCTGCATCGCCTCCCCCCAGCCGAGCTGGCAGTGTACGCGGAGAACGAAAGCGTTCGGAGGAGTACGATAATCGGACGTCGTACGACTCGACTATGGACAGTCAGTGCGAGTCTCAAACCGACTCGTTGTTCGAGAAGACTGGGTGTCGGAACTCGGTCTGCTCGTCTGATTCGACATTCTTTGAACAACACTCGGACGACGCTGCCGCGAAGCCTCCCCGTTATCGCCCTATTTCAAGCCTGAGCATCCAGAGCGTGCATAGCCCGCCCAAGGAAGACGACACGATGATCACTGTAAGTTTTCACTCTTCATTCAATATTTTAATCTAATACATGATCAGATGCTGGGTGGTGGTCAAGTGCGGCGCCGTTCCGTGACATCAATGATCGGTGCTTCGCCATGCATCCAAGCAGAGCGACGCAAAAACATTCTCGCCAACCCTCCTGAAACAGTATTCAGCCGCATCAAGAGCGCCCACCCGGAGGATCACGAGTCCCCGATAATATCACGCGTTCTCGAAACAAAACCTTCGATCGCCTCCACCGTGAACTCGTTCAAATTTGGCGACGAACGCATGATTCGCGCAAAGCACGGTCTCCTCGAGCGCCAGAGCCTCGAGAACACCGCATTGATGGGAGACGGCGAGGATCTCTCAGGTTCGTGTAAGTCACATGCGACACATGAGATATGGTGCTCACCTTATGCTGTAGTCCGATTGCCGGTTTTCACTCGGCCCAACCGCGCCAATCGCTCCCGGTCGAGTACCTGTACGTCGAGTTCAGGGGCGGAAACACCCCCACTCTCCATTTCGGACGGTTACTCTTCGTTCTCGGAGGGATCGTTGTCTAGTATCGATCTATCGCAACTGAATGTCTTGCTTTCAAACCCCACACAACCATTATCCAACGCCACCTTTGACCGTGCCCGTCCTCACGTACGCGGTCACGGCCATCGCCGACGTATATCCCAAGCTCGTGCGTCACGAACCTCCGTCTATGAAACAATAGAGGAGGAATTTACCTCGCCGCTGTCGCACATGAGTTCTCCTGAACACTCGGCCCTGTGCTCCACACCTAATACGATCAAGCTCGCTGAAGTTGAGGCGAAAACAATGGATCCGCCTCAAGTGTATGTTATGGATCCCGAAACGTCGTCCGTGGAGTCGTATTCATTGTGGGATGACGAGCGAGGGATCACAGCGCTCAGAAGGTATTATGCTCTCCGGGACGAAGCCGAGGACGCGGTTACAGAGAGCAAACGTACATGGATGGACACGCCGTTTTCAGTTTTCGCGCTTCAATGTGAGTCGTTTGCGTGCTGGTTTTTTTTTTTTGGTGTTGACACCTTCGCTAGCGTTTGACCCTCCGCGGCATCCATTAGGAATGAAAGCGCTGTTAGATCATTCGCTACAAACCTTTGGTCCACTTCCGTCTGACCTTCGCCCTCATCGCGTGCGATCGCGGGTCAACAGTCGGCCCTCGCCGTATCCTCGAACCATCAAGACGTCGTTCACATCCTCCCCCGGTACAGAACATCTACGGGCGACGGTTGGGGCTTCTCTCGCCACGTCCATCGACAACGCTGCACCTCGTCGACCTTTGCCACTTTCCACCGCATTGCAACAAATCACGGTCAATCCGAATGTACTGTCGACGGTGTCTGCGGAGTCAAAGGAATGCGTCAGCTCTCCAGACAAGCCTGGACGCATTTTTGGTGTTCCGCCTCGGCCTTGTGTTGGATCAACGGCACGGCGTGGCGCGTTTGGATGGTCAAAGAAGAGCACGGGCCGGAACGGCGTTGAGAATAAGGAAAACAAAACAACCATTGGTAACATCAACATTGGAGCCCCAGCCGCAGCAAATGTCTCGCAAGGAGCCATGGTGACGTGAGTGTTGTTTTCTGGCCCGGGCTGTGGCATGAACTGAAAGATGATTGAATTGGTACAGGCCTTCGGATGGTTTGCGACTGAATCGACCGAGGCCGAGAGGACGACCGATGCCGCCGTCGGCGAGGCCCATCCGCGCATGAATGAACGTGTTGACGCACACATTGCTGCTATCTTGACCGCTATTTTTGACATCTATGTACCTATGCTTTTTTATCATCTTCCACCCATATGCCATACCCATCTTCTTTATATCAAATGTGACAGTAACCGAGAAGAAGACCTTGACGAGATCATTGGACAATATCATCTTGTAGTTGGTCACATACGTCTTTTTGCAGCGGGATACAATGTCGTGAGTCTTGCCATATTGAATACAAGTATCCTGCGATGTTGTGAACTGGATTCACACCACCATCCGCACACGTGCATGAGAACAATATACGTGTTTCCAATTGCCTCCAATTGCCTTATTGTTCTTATAAAGTCTTATTTACAGACACTGTGGAGGACGCCTCGTGTCGTATCCTAATCTCCTTGACCATCTCCGTTATGAAAATCGTGCGCTTTGTACAAGGTCGCAGTATCGAGGACGCTTCCGTTTGCGCTCGCGACGAACTCGTGCGTGAGATGCGTTCGGTTGTGGAACGTCAGTCGGGACCAACCATACGTACTGTGTGCGCGGAGCGCCGTTATCGTCATCGTCAGCGCCCATGTACGATCCACCGCAGACAAAAGAAGAGATCATGCCAATGAGGCAAGAAAGAACGAAAGGATGCGCGGACGAGGGAGAAGAAGAACGCACTTATCAAAAGCCTTGACAGAATAGTACGGGGTCGTCACAAAGGGGTCAAGACCGTCGTAGTGACCTGCGGCACCGTTGACGATGTTCCAGGGTGCAGTCGGGTTGTTCAGTCCTGCGGGATCGACCGAGTCTTGGAAACAGGAACCGAGTCAGTTTGGATCCGGCGTCCACGTGTAGGTTAGTACTTACAATTGGCGATCGGGGTGTTGCGCTCGTAAAGCTGTGGATGGCCAGAATAGCGTCAGCATTAAAAAAATAGATAAAAAGACACATTGTGTTCGACCTCGGAAAAAAAAAAAGAGCTCACGTGGATGTGTCCTTGCATGTAAAGGTCGACGCCGTACTTGACCATCAATGGTTCGAACGCCTGCTGACAGGGCAAGCAGACGTCCGCTGAGTCGTTCTGGCCGCCGACGTACCACGGCCGATGAAGACCGACGATCACCCAAGGTGTCTTTCCGCGGTTGACAGAGGCGAGATCGTTCTCGAACCAGTCGTACTGCTGATTCGGATATCCAAACGGACCACTGTTCGCGCCGGCGTCGAATCCCCCGATTTCGTCCGGCGATTGGATACCAGTGGGGAGGTCAGTTTCGGTATCGAGGATGACGAAATGGGCGAGGCCGTAGTCGAAGGAGTACCAGAAATTGCCGTCGCCACCGGATTCGTCAGCGGGCATGCGGAAGTGGTTGACTAGGATGGAAATCGGATTCGTTCACGAGGAGAGGAAAATGGGATGAGGGTTGGACTCACTGTAACCGGTAAAGTTTGTTTGGCCTGGAACACAAATGGAGGTGGTGTAAGTGATGTTGTTGACGGAATCCGTGGTTCCACTAAGGGTGAGCTGAGTCGAATCTTGAGATGCAAATACATGTATGCGAAGCTTACCCGTTATCACAGTTAGCCTGAAGGTGTGTACATGGTGAGCATAAGGATGGGGGGTAAGAACAGGAGACTTGCCTCGTGGTTTCCTGCACCAACCATGTAGGCCTTTGCGCTAGTGAGGGGCGTCATCTGATCATAGAACTGCTCGAGCAAGACATTGTAGCCTTCGATGACGCTCGTCATGTTTGGGATAAGGCTGTTGTTGCCAAAGTAGCCTTCCCAACTCTCTTTGATGAAATAATCGGCATAAGCAATATCACCGAAGTGAGCAATGAATTCATAAGTACTAGGAAAGGGATGAGCGAGAAGAGTGGTAGACTAGCTGAAAAAAGGGCATACTCCTGGTTCTCGATGAGACTCTGGATCGTGTTGAGGTCGTAGGGGCCGAGTGGGTTCGCTGCACCGCCATATGGGCCAACCTTGGTGCTGAGGCCATCAGCACCCATCAAACCAAGATCGATGACGACCGCCACTGTGAAGGGAGCTTCATCACCCGCTTCACGAGCAGTGGTGAAGGTGTCGGTGGCTCTGTATGCACACCCGACACAGTTTCTGCCAAAAGGGTGATGAGAGAACCGAAACAGAGACGGGGATGAAGAAAGAACTGAACTGGTAAGAGGTACGGTACCAGTATTTCGTGTTTGGTTTTAGTCCGGTGATTTTGACGTGGTTATCCCACACACGGGAGGTAGGATAGGTACTCGAGCTTCCGGTGGCAACGTTGGTGAGGGCGGTGGGGCACTCGCCGTACCAGACCTGCGGAGTATCGAGCTGGGCGTGAGTGCTCCAGCTGACGGTCATACCGGTCGGGCTAGCAAAAGCGAGGTGCTGCTGGAGGGGTTCATAAGGATTGCAGGGAACAGTACCAGGGACGTGCACGCCGGTGGACTCTGCAAGACACGACCAGGGAGTAGAACTGTTGGTAAGGTCGATGAACTGGGCATCAACGCCGAGGAAGGCAGTTGCAACTGCCACGAGAAGGGTGAGTTGCAGCATCACGATGATGGGTGACACACGGCTCAGGGCCGGATTCCCTGCGAGTGATCAGCATTTTGAAGGATGTGAACTGTTGATGTGAACTGTCGCTGATAGTGCGGTAAACAACGAACGTGCGCACTGGCAGGTGCTGCTCAAAGGCACACGTTGTGTCACATGGTCCCATCGTCGTCGTGGACAAGAGTCAAGACTGTTCAAGAAAACGCGACCAATCGGATCCGAGCCCAAGTTGGCCCCACCTGGTCACCTGCCTCTCAACACTGCCAAGCTCTTATGTCATTCCAGTGTTTTACTCCAGCCTCGCCTTCTTGCTTCTGTATACCGCTTGGGGTCATTCAAAGGTGGCGTCTTGCGAATTCTGCTCTGTTCCTGTTCGGCAATGGAATGGCCCAGTCGACGGAGACTCAGGCACCCTCTCATTGACAGCCGCCGTGAGGAGATATTTCCAGGTTCTAACTCGGTCTTGGACGGGAGTTGAACGTTGATGAACGTTGGTGATCAAGGACAGTATATTTCTGACACAACCCGGACTCCGGAGGCTACCAATAGTACGGCGGTCATTACAGGACTCACCGCCCGTAGGCCCTGGACCACTTTAAATCCAGACACATTTCTTTCTGTGGTGCTCAAGAACCATCCCAAAACGTGTTCTATTTCGTCCATAGGCTGATGAATCGATGCCTTCGAATTCATTGGTCTGATAGGTGGTATAACCTATTCCCGGGCTCGCCGCTTTCAGGCGAGCCAAGCTATTTCAAGTTACAGGACACCTCATCGGAACCAGGACGACCATCATCGGCCTTGTTTGTCTGTCTTCTGATTTTCCGTGGCACGCACCACTTGCCCCAGTTGGAAGGAGTCAGTTAGAAGACAAGGGCGATGTGTCTAGCACGAGATCACGAGCTCTCCGCACAGGACTCGCAGCTTTTGCGGGTTCTCCTTGGGGACACAGGCAGCCTTTCGAGGATGTTCGGGTATTCACGGGTCGTTGCCTACTCACCATAGTACCTTACTCAAGGGACACTGTAGCTTACCTTTCTGTTCACTACACTGGCAGCACAACGCTAACATCCATTCGCTCGAGAACCCCGTCCCGTCCATCTCGTGTACATCTCGCTAGAGCTAGTGTTTTAAAACGCAATGTAACAGATCTGGCAGAAGATGGGAGGGACCCGATCGACGAACGACTCGTTTGTTTAGTTACAGTCGTAACTCAGCAACGGCTCGAACGCCACTGGCATGCGCATGCGATTCGTGCAATACGAGGTCCAAACTCAGTTCTCAACGAACCTCACCAAGACGGTTCAACATAAGTAGAACAGCCTAACTAAAAGGTTCGTCATAAAAAATTTACTGAGGGGCAGATTGACGCCTCAAGATATCTTCAAGTTACATGTCACGGATGATTTTGAGCAGTTGATACTAGGTATGGCGGTGAAAGCGGATGAGCCAGATTATGTCCAACGACGTCCGTGAGATCCTGAGATCCCATCTCTACTAGTATGTACGCTATTTGTGACCTGACAACGATTCGCCGTCGCTCGATAAACATGTGAGTTCAAGCCTTGGTAGCATATGCTGCATATCATGAAATGGTAGTAGACAGTAACTTGAATGTGATACGATCGAGACGTCCTATAAGGTTACTTATGTAAGTTTATGCACATCTCCTCATCAACTTCTTTCGGCCGGGTCGCGCTCACCTTTCCCGTTTCCAGATACAGTACTGTAGTACTCACGCGATAACGAAATAACGCACAAACTTGAACAAGCCCTCAGTGAGTCAGGTTCTTCGAAAAACGCCACATTTTCGTAAAGAACGGCCCTACTACTACATACACATGATCTTGCGCTTCGTCATCCACATCGTTCGTCAGAAAAATCGAGCAGTCGATAATGTGGATTTGGTCTAAGCAATCCCAACCGTTTAACGTTCCGGAGACGGTGAACTCTGGCGGATCCCACCTATACCAAGATGTCGGCGTGTTGCTGAAAGAGTAGACGCACGGGAGTACTCGCATCGTTGAATAGACAGTGGGGTCCGCTTGCAGGGCAGAAAAGGAGGTACCCAGCTCTTCATGCCACGGAGTGAGCTGGCAAACGTGTTTTGCGTGAAAGATGCTCATCCCCTCCTGATACTCCGGGCCGTCCGCCGTCCGCTCC
>JBBPRH010000348.1:0-24403 GCA_038092915.1 Boletus pseudopeckii
CACTACTAGTAGTACTTAAATGTGATCTGTCAATAGCTTTCCCCCACATTTCTTTTTAGTGATGCTCGATAGGGCAAAAAAAATTGGTGCGACAGGTCAAATTTTCGCGACGGAGTCAAAATTTCACGATGGACTAACATTTGTGGTGCGATGGAGAAACATATATTATTTGTGCAGATCTCCCGCCATATATTTCCAGGACTGAGTCACACAAACAGTTCCGAGTCCCTTGAAATATTCAGTGGGACGACAACCGAACTGGTACACGAACCTGCCTAATAATTCCACACATGGAACATGCTCACTCATCACTTCCTGAAACTATTCCGGAACGCACCCCGGGCCGTTGACTCATGCGAAATCAACCCAGGCATTTTCCGTCCCGGGCCGCGGAGGGATTTCTCCGAATTACTGATCGCCCTCTGTCAGGGATTGCCTGGGTTCGAGTGCGTCCTCAACGTGTTGCGGCGTATCTATCCCACTTAAAACGCTGTCTGCGATGGTGTTTTAGGCACAGGGGGTGGTGGAAGGCGATGGCGAGATGCAAGATCCAGGAGACGGTAGAGACGGAGGAGAGGTGATCATGGAGTTGAATGTGAGTGGATGCAAACATTTTTCAAAGACAAGGTGGCTGCCTATACGATCACTTCAAGGAATCGTCCCATGGAGATGATTGAGGAAAACTGTTACAGTTCAGCGAGTAACTGATGTAACACATGGTGGTTCACGAAGAAGAAGGTTGATTTCGACAGCTTACACGGAGTACAACATGGGGTTGACACCAATGCAGATGTCCTTCAAGTTGACTCAGACTCTGCCCGTGTTTCAATGCTTCAAGTCACGGAAACGTCTAATGTTCTGCGATGCCATTCCCAGGATCGACTTCCCCTTCGCTGTCCGTTTCGTTCACTCTCACTTCCGTCAGAGACCTCACTCGCTGGGGAGAAACACAAAACAAAGCAAATCCTTTCAATTGCAAATATATATGATATAGAAAACGCGTAATTAATCCATACAATCAGCCATTCATATACTTCCAGTACAATACGGAATACAGATACTCATTCAAATCTCGTTGCCCTCGCCACGGAACCCGGAACAGGACTTGCTTTGCGCGTACACCTGCCTCGTTCACGATTCGTCTCCTTCATGATCGTTCGTCTCTTTATCTTTGTTCGGCGCCCTCTTGAACGGCTTCAAGACACCGCGCGCGCGCGACATGGCATACTCGACGATGGTTTTGCTTGTCTTGTACGACCGGATACGGAAAAGGTACGTGAACGCAAACATGGCGCAAATCTGTCAATAGCGCCATCAGCACAAAAAAACGTTTACGAAAAAGCCCAACTCAAGCAAGCAAGAACACATAAAAGGAATCGCATCAACTCACGTTAAACACGATAAACGCGCAAAACAAGCCCACGTTCCGCCACCGATGCGCATATTGAATGTTGAACGCGCTAAAGAGCCATGCATCCGCCGTGCTGGCGGAACAGTACAGACAGTCCGCCCCCGCGTCAGGGTTTTGAAGGTATCCCCCGGAACTCGAGACAAAGGGATCGAGGTAGGACGCGCAAGAGAAGCCCGAAGGCGGCTGGATCACTGCAAACTCTGTTGCGGAACATTGGATCGACTGTCCAGAAAGAACTGTGCAGGGAACGTCAGAAAGACAGGACCGTCGACGATGTTCCGAAACGAGATCGCTTACTCTGGGATACCAATCCCTCGATGAGGTATGTGTAAGGCGAGAGTCTATACATCCATTGCCACCAACCAAGTTGCGAAAACGGTTGAACGACACCGTTGAAGGTCAACACAAAGGAGAAGAGAAAGCTGAACAGAATGCCCGCAATCTCTGCCTTGGGACTCATCGCTGCGACGGCTTGGCCGATGGTGGTATAGTAAGTCGGAAAGAGAATCCCAAGGAGGAGGAAGGTGTATGCGGCCCTGTCTGTCGGAAAACCGACCGTCCAGTACCAGCAGAGGAAGAAGAGCGTCGATCCCAACATATTCCAGGGAACTTCCACGAGGATCTGCGACGTGACGAGCGCTGGCCATGAATATATTCTGCTGGGACGCTCTCGGATCTCGTACACGTCACGAAGGTTCAGAAAGACGACCTGAAGTTGATTCGCGAGCGGTACGCTCAGAATCAACGCCATGAACACCGCCTGGGTGGAGTCTCACTACCAATGTCTGATCAACGACGAAAAAGTGGATACGCACAAAGAGTTTGTTCTGCGTGCCCTCGAGAGAGTTATTGCGTTTGAAAAAGGTGAATCCGATGAATAGACCACCGACGATATTCAACATCATTTTTGCCATCACGTAGGTCGGGCTTCTCCAATAGTGTGCAAGATTGCGCATAAGCAGCGTCCATACTTGATAGACCCAAGGCGTCGCGAATCCGGAACGGATGACCGCAGACACAGGGGGTGTGTTCCCCCCTTCAGCAACGATGCCATCAATTTCGTTGTTGACGAGCGTCGACTCAGGGGAGTTGGTCCAGATTTGGTGCCAATCTGCCTTGCTGGTCGCTGTCGCCCCAGCGCCAATGACGTCGAGGATGAACTCGGCCCTGTTTAAGACATTGAGACATTATCCTGGATGCCAATGCCGATCAAGACCATGCAAACGTACGGGTTTTCCTCGGCATCACAGTGACGCGATCCGTTCCCTTCGAAATACTGGATCAGCGTCGCAGCGCTGGGTCCAATATCACCAAAGTAGACAGTTTCGCCACCCATTCGCAGCAAGAGCAACCGATCAAAGACCTGGAAAAGCTCAGCGGAGGGCTGTACCAGTCCATATCAGCACACGCGGACGTCTAGGAGCAATGGTTGCCAACCTGGTGTATGCTGTTTGAGAATGCCATCAGCGATTGCGTGGAGTAACAAGGAAGATGAACGAACGTGCAAAGAATCGCTTGGCCGCTATCTGCCAGGTCCCGTAGAAACGAGACGATCGCCCATGCGCTCTGTGAGTCCAATCCAGAAGTGGGTTCGTCAAGGAATAATAACAGCTTTGGCTGGAAAAATCCTTTAGAACCTGGCCATTGCGGAGGAGCGAGATACGTGCGTACCTTGGCGGCTAGTTCTACCCCAATAGTCGTTCGCTTCTTCATTTCAACGCCAAGCGAGCCGACTATCGCGTCTTTATAACCGTCCAGCCCACACATCTTCAAGCACTGGTCGACACTACAAGCAAAGCCTCAAAATCGGTACGAACCCGAGACAAGAAATAGCGTACTAGGCTTCTTTCTCAGTGGCTGGAACACTAAATGGCTGCCTCAACTTTGCCGAGAACAGCAAAGCTTCCCTGACCGTCATCGTCTCAAGGTGCGTGTCCGTTTGCTGGCAGTAACCACTGACAACAGCTCCGTTTAGCAGAGCCTCAAGACAGGCGAGAAACTCACGTCTGAGCTTGGAAATCGGGTGGCAGAGGATGACCATTCACGAGACGAGTCCCCGAAACAACGCCCGTTTCGGTACGCTCTGCCAACACGTTCAGGAGGGTCGTCTTTGAAAGAGAAACGTTAACACCGACAAAGCTATATGAATTTCAATTTAATGCACATACCTTACCGGCGCCAGATTCGCCCATGAGAGCCGTGAGCTTTCCCGGAGCAACAAAACCAGCGACGTCGTTGAGAAGGCGTCGGCCTGCGACCTCATAATTCATTTGTTGCCAGGTGAACGTGTTCCTTGTCTTAGGCTGGTGCTCCAACGCTTCGCGAATCTCCTCTCTATTCTCCCTGCGTGCATCCGATCCAGCGTTTGTAGATCTTGGAACCTTTGTCTTCTCTTCGTCCAAATTTGACCCAGGGAGTGTTTCATCTTCAATGGTAGAAACGTCTGCACCTTGCTTGAACAGCACCACAGACGTTGCGCCGGCCAGACTGGTGTTGAACTCGGTAAAGATGAGGAGGAGAATGAAGAAGAAGACAGCAAATGCGATCACAATCCCAAAATTCTGGTGCGATACGAGGTTAGCTGGAAAGGATAACAGAACTGTAACCTACCCTCCATAGGTGACTGTACGAATAACCGAACGAAAGAAGCACAAAGTTATTCCCATCGACAAATGGGTTTCCTGTTTGAGAGCCGACCGTCGTACACGCTTTGTTGCTGTCGGGGAATGAGTCATACAATGGACCACTTGGCACGAGCGTCCCGCAAAACCCGTTGATAGTATGGAACTCGTTCGTTATGAGGGATTCAAATGAATACCTAATCGGCTAGTACTCTTTTTGAGCTTATGTACATTCGAGGGAAATAGAGGACTTGCGTTAATGTAGGTGATCCACCGCAGAGCACCGATCATTGATGGTTGTGGTATGATGTACCCGGCTAATTGGAATGTATCAGGATGTCGACCGCGGCCTGTCAGCGGTGAAGCACTGACTGTACAAGGATACCACTAAAATTAGAATTCCAGCGAGTGCTTGAGCTGGTGCCTCTGATTCGAACGCTGCTGCTAGACTGCGAAACAGGGCTTTTCCTAGGAGTGAGGTGACGAACACGAATAAGAAGAATATGCTATCACGAATACCATAAGTAGTATCGCGCGGAAGAGAATGCGTTTACGCACAAGAATTGCCCCGCAGAGATTTGAAGCCCGACCAAGAAGTATAGGACGATACTGTACAATAAGATGGTTATGAATGTAATCGGCACATCGACTAGAGTTAACGCAATTGCTTCGACGAAGGGGCGGTACATGGCTGCCTTGTAGTGTCGCTGGATGATCGGCCTCATGGAAAAGAGAGAGGGTATCTCTGACATCGCGAAGAGTGCAGGTAGGAATACCGCACTGCGAAAATCTTTAGATGAGGAAAGCAGAGAGGACGAAGAAGAACTGACAAGAATAAGATCCCGCCACGAGAATAATACGCTGTAGTGTTTGTTGACAGTTGCAGGAACGTCGTCCCGAGAATGATGGCTTGCAGAATGAATACGCTGGAGTCCCATGGGTCAATAGGTTCAAAGAAGCGCAAGAGGTTCTCACCATGTATTTATGACGATAAGTGAGACAGCGCCTGCCTGTATCTGAACCCTCCTGCCCATCACGCTCCGGATTTGCATCGGGATGGAAATCGTATATGGGCTTTGCTTCTGCATGTGTCTTGCACGCTCCGCCTTGGCGCTTTCACGATATGCATATATCAAATCTTCTTTCCCCACATACTGTTCTCGAAAAGAAGCCATGTCCTCTAGATTTTCCTGCATGGTCAACGATTGCTGGTAATATCGCTCGAACTCTTCCGACGTCGAAGGAACGCCATGCATACCATCCCGGACCTGACGCCCGTTGGGATCCGTTACGGCAACCAGAAAGTCAGACGTTGATTGCCGGTTCGCTGGTTCGTATCCCATGTCGATGAAGTATTGTCTCGCATCGTTTGCCGGGCCAAAGTAGACCATTCGACCTTCGTAGATCAGGCAAACCTTGTCGAACATCTCATAGAGCGACTCTCCTGCTTGATATATCGAGACAATTGTGGCCACCCTGAGGAGGTTGGTTGCAATCCGCAGAGCATGCACATATTCGACAGCGGTGGACGCGTCCAGACCTCGTGTCGAGCTGAAGAATAACATAAACACAACGAGCTTCAGGAAAGAGCCAAACATACTTGTCCCAACAGGCCAATAAGTTCCTTGTTGCCAATGTTTCGCTGATAGACACTCTTTTCTTCTCCCCACCGGAGACCCCTCGTAATGCAGCATCTCCGACTGGCGTTTTTCTCACGTGTCGCAGGCCAAATAAGGTCATCAAGATATCTGTGATTTCCATCCAAAACTCCTTGCGCGACAATCCCTGAGCACGCGCATGAGGAGCGCGCGTCTTTGCGGCGAAGCCTATTGTCTGTTCAACAGATAGCGTTGGGAAATGCACGTCGTCCTCTGGGCAGTATTGGACATCTCCACGATAGTGAAGGCGAATGTCATCTGGAGAAAAAGAGTTGTAGCAAACCTCTCCTTTAACGGCATGGAATTCATCGCGCCAATTTGCCAATACTTTAAGCAAGGTGGTACACCCTGATCCCGGTCGCCCGAGAACAACTGATCATATCGTCAGCCTCTAGATCGGTTCAGTGTTGCAGCAACGTACGAAGCATCTCGCCAGGACGAACGACGCCCTGAAAACCGCTAATGATGTCGCGCAAGTGCGGATGTCGGATGTCCTGGATGGTACGTAAAACGTTCATCGGATTCAAACCCGAACCGAGCGTAGATTGCAGTGACAACGATGTGCCCTTTCCAATCACACGAAGCTGATCGAACAGCACCCCGAGCTCGCGTGACTTGATGTCAGCCTCACCATGCCTGCGAGCCGAACCTTGAGTCAGTACGAAATGGAAGGTTGCGAGATTGTGGGTCGCACCTCTTGAGTACGTCCCGCAAAACTGCCTCAAAGTCGAACGCTCCGCCACCCATCTCCGAATCGGCAGTTGGAGGTCTCTGACCCGGTATTCCCAGATTTTCTTCGGGGCGCCCGATCTGTGTTCGCAGGCTTTGAGCTGTAGACATCCTACTCAAGGTGTGTCGTAGCGCGCCAACCCCTCGCGGATCGAAGTAGTCCAGGTTTGTGTGAGAGACAGAAGACATTGCGCGAGATCGGTTGCGTCCTCGACGTTGCTGCTCGGGCTCTCTCCGATCTTCCCCACTCGTGGAAGCGATGGCGGGGTCGGCCAGGCCGAGTACCGCATGGAGGTACTCGGTATCCCCCAAACTCTCCAGCACCGCGTTGACAGAGTCGGACAGGATTTGTCCACCGTCCTGAGCCTCGACGCCTGATGGCATATGGACGTAAGTCACTGGTCGATGAAAAGGATGGAGCAAACGCGGAGAACGTAGATAGGGGCTCTCAAAGAGTCTACATGACTAATGATCGATGTGGAACGAAATCAGGCTGACAGTCCTGGCATACGATTAGGGGCGCATGTTGCACTCCCGCGCTCCCCGTTCGCGGAATGGCTGGACTCCCGTTCCCGTGCCCCCACCGACATTCAAATATTCCTAGTCGTGATTCTCATTCATCGGCTTCTACACATTGGTACTGGCCATTTACAGACGCCCCACAGTCCGAGCCACACCACACCTTATCCCTGCTCGTATGCTGAATGCAGGCAATGGAGATGATGGGGGCGACGGCAGTAGCGCAGTAACATATGTTGCGGCAACTGAGCCACGACCTTGCAGGCAACGAGGATGACAGGCGCGGTGGTAATAGCACAACTGAATGTATGTTACTGGTGACACGGCCAGCGGGCGGCTTGGCTACAGGCAACTGACAGCAGCACAATAATGTAAGTCGCTGCGACAAGCATTTTGAGGATCCCACTGACACGGGTGCAGGCCCTGAACCGGTAATGGGGTTTGGATGTTGCGTCACGATTGCTAACAACCGTGGTGCGAACACCGATACAGCACGCCGATCGCTAGAAAAAGAGAGAAAGGGAATACGATGATGGGACTGTACAGTACCTAGAAAAAGAGAAGCACTAATGCTAGAAGAAGAGACGAAAGTGACGTGGATAATTATGACGGAAAGAAATTCCGAGTCAAATTATCTCGCAACCCTCTCCGGCTCTCCCCAGGCTCCCTGAAGCGTGGTATCAAGGTCATCAAATGTGGCCCGTCGCATACGCACCGGTGAAGCGGAAACGTTGTATTTACCCATTCCTGGCATACCTGAATTTCAATCAAAGATGCATCATTTGAGAGGAATTCACCACTGTCGTCACCCTGATCTCGAGGCGGATGCGCGTCGTCGACTAAGACTTCCTTCAACACCTTCGGTTTCAATGGCCATGTCCTCCAACAGCACCGGTGACCTGGAGGTGCTATGCACACTCACACACTCAAACTGCATGGAAACCGACTTTGGCTCCGAGGCATGGAATGATGCTGCCTTGGTAACCCCGCGCCACGCCGCCCAGCGGCTGTAGAACGTTTCTGCACTCCAGCACACGCATGGCATAGTCTATACACGTTATTTCATACTCGGAAACGCCGAGGCCCTGCTGTTGCTTGACGGCTTGAGAGAGTGAGAGAAAGTAGGGGGATTGGTGAAAAGTGAGGTAGTTACCCCCTATCACCATAACAGAAAGGGGGGCAACAGAAACCTTGTCAACCAAGGTGATTTCGATTTCAATGCCGTGGAGGGGCAGCCCCGCCGTAACTCGGGGATCAGGAGACAAGTCGGACCTGAAGCATCGAAAAAAAAAACCCTTACTGACGTCGTCGAGGTGGGCCATTTGGATGAAGGTGAATCGTGATGGTTACAACAAACGAACCTACATATCATATATCATCAACGGAGCAGGCACCGTCGTTGGCGCTGGACTATTCCAGCTGCTCTCGTGGACAATGCGTCGATGATTTTTTGTCGTCGTCCTTTAAGCGAGAGATAATTAGTTTCACGTAAGTGTAACAATGACAAGACGGTAATAACTCCAACGCGGCAGAATCCGGTAATAGCGGGGCTGCACTTTCCCACGAACCATGCGGATGCGTTCTTTGTTCGGAACATTGAGATTTGTTCCGTTACTTACTTATCGAGGTGTTTGTGTGGTTATGACCATGGCAACTTCATTGTTCATATATAAGGAATGTCCATTCTTCACAGTTTGACCCGATTTCGCAGCCCTCGTCCACCATCCACAGTTATCCTCGCTTATTTACCTATCGGTGAAGCGGCCAGGAGGTACACCACTCTCTTTCAACTCCGTCTGTTGTGACAAGCACCCAAGTTGTCCGCTGGCTTGGACTAGCCCAGATCTTTTCTAGTTCAATCGTTTACAATGCCCTCCATCTCAGCCAGGTCTGCTGCACTGTCGCCCAAAGTCGATCCCATTTCCCTCGTGTATCACGTAGATATTTTCCTCCTCATCGTCATCCTCGTCTTCGCCGTATTCAATGCCCCGAGGGCGATTACGCGCCTTGCCCATCGCTCCGAATGGCTTCAGGGCCACTTCCTTCGTTCAGCTACTCTAACGCGCAAACCACGCATCAATCTCAATACCAATTCCATCTACCTCCATTCCAACCCTCAGAAGGCTGTACTTGACCTCGATGATGACAGCTCCGACGCTACGCATTCGCAGAGTGTTCCATATCTTGCTTCTCAGTCCACACACGATGAGAAAGCACTCCCTCCCCGCCCCTTGACCGTTGTGCTACCTGCCTCGATGCAACAGACATGGCACATGCCAATGCTTTCTTCCTTGATACACCCTGTGGCAACCTTGCTGCACAGGCGTGTGCATGAAAATTACTCGCTTGGACAGGCCCTCTTAATGACAGGATACGCCATCGTTATCTTATACGCAGGGCTTTACCAGTCTAGTCCGTTTGTCGACTTTGACCGTAGTGGCTGGGTCACCGCTTCTCAGCTGCCATTCATTTATATCCTTGCTGCAAAGAACAATGTGATTGGCATGCTCGTTGGTGTTGGGTATGAAAAGGTCTGTGTTTCGGGCGATGTAGCATAAACAAATTTTCTGATCTATCAATTCAGCTGAATTACCTTCATCGCCTCGTTGGACGCTTCGCAGTCCTTGCTGCCAACGTTCATGCCATTGGCTACAGTACGTCTCTGATCTCGCATCGTAGCCCTGTGTATGGGTCTTTGATCGTCTTTTCCTCGCAGTTTATAAATGGAGCATCGCCGGTAATCTATCACAGAACATCTCGGCGCCGACTATCAAGTGGGCCCTCGTTGCCCTGGCGTGCTTCGACATGCTGGGCATGTTTTCCTTGCACTTTGTCCGGTCAAGATCCTACAACCTTTTCTTCATCACACATGTTGTGGCTTCCATCGTGCTTTTGTTCTCCGTGAGTGCATTCGTCACCTCCAACGTGTCCCTTTTGCCTTTGCTAGATTCGGAGCAATACTGACCAGACTATCATTGCAGGTTTGCAACCACTGTCCTAGCTGTATGCCCTATGTGATTGTGGCCTGCGTTTTCTACGGTCTTGATCACCTTGTTCGTGCGGTCAAAACCCGCATCACAACCGCTACCCTCCGCCCAATCCCCGAACTAGGGCTTACTCGCGTCGAGATGCCCTCCATTAACGCTGGATGGCGTGCCGGACAGCACATTCGTCTGCGCGTGCTCTCAACCACCATGGGTCTTTGGAGTCTGGCCGAGGTCCACCCGTTCACGATTGCCAACGTCAGCAAGACGGACGAGGGCCTGGTTTTGCTGTGCAAGAAAGCGGGGAGGTGGACGACCAAGATGTACGAGATAGCCAATACATCAGTGTATGGCGAACAAGGCCTAGAACTTGGCAGAAGTATCAAGGTGATGGTCGAAGGCCCGTATGGTATGCACCCACGAGTTCTGCATGTTCTACGTCCGGATTGAGCTCTCCACAGGTGGTGTCGGTAACACTCTCATGCCAAGCTACTCTGGGGTCATGTTGGTTGTGGGCGGAAGCGGTGTGTCATTCGCGCTATCCGCAGTCCAAGAGCTCGTCCAGTCCGGCAATGCAAGCAATGTCACAGATATAGACGTCATCTGGTGCATCGCTGACCCTGGTTTGTTTATTTTCCTTCCTTCCTTTGCATAGCACTCATCGAGCTTTTTAGCTTCTTTGACCCCCATGATTCCCCTCCTCACGGCTTTCATTTCCCAGTGTCATGTCGCTCGCCTGCGCTTCTCCGTATTCTACACGCGCGCGTCCTCCAAATCGCTTGATGGAATGTACCTCCCTCAATGTATCACCCTCATCCCTGGACGCCCCAAGATGATCAAACACCTCGACGGCCTCGTCAATTCTGTGCTCCGCGGTGGCGGCTGCAGCGGTGTGTTCGTCGGTGTTTGTGGCCCAGTCTCTCTCGCCGGGAGCGTTAGCGAAACTGTAAGGTGTTTCGACCCGCAACTCAAGAGAGCCGTTGGCGGTGTCGAGTTCCACGAGGAGTACGTCTAGTTCTTTATACCCCCGAGCGATCTCGGTGACTAATCCGGCCGTATCAGAGTGTTTGGATGGTGAAACACAGAAACGGGTTTTCATTCATCCATAGATTGGATGATCGTTTCATCACCCACCCATTTCATAATCCACTTTTCATCCTTTCCCTGCGCTGGCGCGTTGGACTGGAATCCAGTTATGATTGTAGCAGCTTTCCGACGCTTGACGCGATTCTATGATGTGATGTACCTCTGCATACCGTATTTGACATGTATCTTGGAAAGATACAATGAGAAAACGATTTGTTCTTCTGGGGATAATACTCCATGGCCATCCCCGAGCGCTCATCAAGGGCTCGAGCGGCGAGTCGAGCCAGTGCATGCCATTGGCAATGATCCTGAAACCTTGGCCGTTGCCAGGTCACATCGTCGACTGTTTCACAGCTGCAGTCCGAACAGCACATCAGATGGAAGAACATACCGTTGCTTGCACTGACATGGCTTCCGCTGCTGTACTCGAACCAGCACAGATGATATCATAGATGCTTGGATCTTACCGAGACCTAGTAAGCTACCAACGTCTGTCGCTCGAGCGTGAGTTCAGTTCCCATCGTTGAAACGGTCGATGGGGAACAGCCTGTTAATTATTAACAATCCATCTTTCAACTACGGATAGAAGCATTACAGCCTCAGGAGTCTGCGGAGGCCTAGGATGACACGGACTCACCGCCATAGAAGAAGATGAGTCGCAAACAATTTCAAGTTACTGTATTAGTTACGTTCACGAATCACGGCGACAATTGATTCGAGGGTATAAGACGGTCCCACTCCATACCAAGAATATTTGTCCATAACATATCCCTCGTACATCTTCCCAAAGTCAATCATGCAGTTCTCTGTCATCATTTTACTTTTTGCTGCTGCTGCTGCCATCGCTGCTCCAGTGCGTCATCCTGTTTGATTGTCTTGACAGTTTGGTTGGGCTAAATGGGGTTCGGTTAATTTTTTTTAGGCCCCCAGGGAGCTCGCGGAGCGCTCTTCGGAAGTTCTCGCAGGCGTATGTCTCGATCTTATACGCCATCTGTTGCACCATTTTGTTTATGCTTTTCATTATAGCGTGGTGGGTCGGGTAATCTAAACGGGGTTGGGTGGTAATAAGGGACAACCGCGTGCGTAAGGTGTTACTCTGAACATCTTTATAATAATGTCAAGAAACCTACTACTGGCGCATCTAGAAAACGAGTCGAGCAAAATGCTACGTTATGCACTCCATATATAGGTTAAGCTGGACAGCTCGCCCGTAGTATGCTGTAAATTCCCTTTTTTGCTGGCCGTCCTCCAATCACAGCGCTCAAAAGTCTGCGGTAGAGTTGTCAAGCGATAACGTTACACACCGTCTTGTAGATAGGCTGCCGCATCAGGCCTAGGTTGTAGATCCCATGATCCCACAAATAATAAAGTATATTGATTCGCCAACGAGAGAGATGATTGTGAACATGGATAGAATGTCAAAGATACCCGTTACTCGCCACGAATAAATCCTTGGCTTCCATACTAACTGGTCTTGTTGGAAACAAAGCCCTCTCCATCACAATCCCCCAAGTTGTTCTCGACATCAGTCAAATGGGACAGGTCGTATCCCTGGCCCTTCAATGACCCGAGCTCGAGCCCCTTCCTCCTGTGCCGCGGCGAACGCGCTTGGTACATGTATACCGCAACAATCACCCCATCCCTCGTGTACGTGGCCACTTCCCTCAGAAGAAGCTGGAGGGGGTCTTCCAGTGTAAGGAAGGATAGACCCAAAGAGAAAGTGTTGAATGACGGGGAGTTTTCCTAGCACTTCGGCCTTGTACATCTTGATCATGCCCGCGTTGACTTTATCCCAGGTTTTCACCTGCAACAAGATGGGAGAGCGAGATTTGATCAGGCGGTAGCACGGAAGAAACCATCACGTACAGCTGATATATCGTCGAGCATCGGAGAATGCCATCGTAGCGATGCCGTCTTGATCTGAACAGCTAGGGAGTTCGTGCTTGAATGAGGAAATGAAAGCCAAGTACTCACAGAATTTATGAATTTTATGCAAGCAAAGTACATGTAATCTTTCGCGAGTTCGTCGACAATCTCAGGAACGTGGATCGCCTTAGGTGAGGGGTGCCCCGGAACACGTCTGGCGGTAGGTCCAGCATTTGTCCTCAACTGCGCCGAACCAAACAAGAACGGCAGGAAATGGTAATCGTCGAGTCCCCATACACCATGAGACCCCGCAGGTTCAAGCCAGTATGTTGACTGGAGGATTCGCATGACCTGTACATACCTTCACGAAGATGAGGACGGAGCATGAGGGAACATGATGTGCACCAACCGCCAGAACACGCGGATGACGAGTGATTTGTGATCACGTTCATCAACTATTCCGAGTTGTCTTAGGCAGTACCTAGACGAGCCTCCAATAAGAGCCTGTAACATGCAAAGAGTATAGCAGCACAGCTCACAGCCAGCAAAGAAAGTTGAGTTCCATCCCGCTTCCATAATCGATGCGTTCGCTGTTACCCCACGCGTTGACGAAATATACCTGCAGTTCAGGGGTTGCAACTTCAGGCACGCCGAGTTCGGCGTGGAGGGTAGGAGCTTGCTAGATTTGTGTCGTCTCGAGTACTCGGAGGATGATGAAGCGAATCATTCACCTTTTCTACCTTGTCATAGAAGGTCCTGAAAGCGGGATTCCCAAAGCGTGATGCCTTGTTATCGATCGGTGGCGTTTGCGCAGCGATACTCTCAACTTGCTCCAATATGTTCAGGATAGGATCGACCCTCTACTCTTGCGCAGTATGACCAGTTTCAACCGTCGATTTCCAGATGAAAATGAAGTAAACGCACAGTGGCGTCGACGTGATCGGTGAGCTTGACACTGACAACCGATTCGTTCAGTTGTTCGACGAACGTCACGATGTTGGCGTGAGTTTGTGAGTTCTGAAAGTCCTCTAGTTGAACACCGGATAGAATACGTTTAGTTGGTATTTCGAATGACATCGTGGTTGCTGATCAAGTCAGAACTACTAAGGCTTAGATCTGCTACAGCCTCCCAAAAAGGGTTTACAACTCGGATTATACTATCGTTCACCGATACTTCCGAACTGGCTCTCTGAGCTTAAGCCTGAGCCTCATTCCTCGCCTCATATTCTGCGGTATATTCTATGGGGCTCTTGTGATGTATGTTTTAGGGCGGCACCCCAATGTCAGTGGCCTATTCCAAAGTATAAAGTGCCATCAGAGGTTCTAGCTTCACGTCGTGAACGCAGAGGTATCTTCAAGTTGGTGTGGCGGCCCTCGCAAGCTTGTAGAGGCACTCTAAGATTGTTACAAGAATGTATTCATTTCTTTCTCCCTGATGCTTTCCCTTTGCTTTTGGAAAACGACTTGCCCTCAAATCCCGGCCGTGATTTGCCACTTCCGCCTCTCTTTTTATCATTTCGCCTCTCATTCCGCATGGCAATATTATCAGTTCGCTTCTTTTGTTTCGCGGCCATTGATGCAACGACTTGTTCCTTCCTTTCCTCCCTGACCAAGATTTCAGTCGTCGCGTCGCGGTGAACGACAACAAAAACTCACCATGTCTTTTTACTGCGTACTTTCTCCTTCTCCTTCCGTTTTATCGCTTTCTTAAGTTGTCCTTCGTTGTCTTTGACCTTAACACCCTCTACACGAGCTTCGGCTTTCGTCCAGCGTTCTCGATCTTCCATTGTCTTGCGTTTCTCATCTGGAAGGGCTGCCAGCTTCTCCTTACGTGCGGCGAGCTGTGTAAGAGCTTGTGTAGGGTTCGATGAGGTCTTGAGTCGGGCAGCCTTTTTACTTGTTGAACCGGCAAGAGCAGAGAAAGCGACGCTCGTAAGGGGTCCATTGTGATTACTTGAGGGACCCGAAGAAGACGTTCCCGGTAGGTCTGTCACGAGTAACTGACTCTAAGAAAGCAGTCAGCTACGTCTCGCTCGGAGTGAACGGGCAGACCTTGGTAGACACAGGCTTGCTCTTCAAATCTGTCTCTTTCTCTTTCCCTTTCGTTTTCCCTTTGTCTTTTTTGCCCTCGGCTTCGGCCTTTCTCCGCTCCCTTGTCTCCTTTCTGCGCTTCTCTCGCAATGCTGCACGCTGCTTCCGACGCTCCTCCAGCAGCTCATCTTTATCCCCTGGTTCATCGTTCTGGGCGCCAGGACGACGAAGGGTTGCCATACGCGCGTGCAACTTCTCCTTCAACACTGCTATACTTTCCGCCTGAGGCATTGGAACCATCTCGTCACTGATGTCCGGCATTGCTGATTTCTGGTTATAATCATCCTCTGAACCCTTTAAACCGTCGACGTCCATCGCGTCGTCGTCGTCACCGTCCGAGTCTTCACATCCTACCGGCGAAAGTGCTTTCCGTTCCTGTTCGAGTGCTGCTTCATTTTGGATCTCTACGATCGATTTTTGGTTTGCTGGATCAAGCTGAGGTGACGAATCAACACGCGCTATGAGGCGGCGATTTTCGTTTCTGGAGAGTCAGCAAAAGCACACCTTTTCGCGTCTGGCTTTCTTAGACGCCTCTTTTACCGCTTGTTTGGGTGCTTTTTGATTCTTGCTATGCTTTTGATATCTGTTCGGCACCTACATGATCGAGTTGGGACCACAAACGCGAGAAGTATTCCCGACACGAAAACGCACCGCAATGTCTGCACTGTCATCCTTGACCAAGTAATATTTTGGTGGTATGAGCCTTAGTAACGATTCGAAGGTATCGTTGTGCGTCTCGATAGATGTACGGAGAACGTCCAGGGAGGTGTGCATGGTCTGAATAGGTGCTACCATTTCACTAATACTTCAAGTTTCAAAAGTGGGAAACAGGTGGGCTTATGTAAGCTGACATCCAGCGAGAGTCTATCACAAAGTTGTAGCCATGTTACATGAACATTGGAAGAATCCACCCAATACCAGTGACGCCGACACTCTGTTCAGCTAATCATCGCGTCGGATCAAATTGGACATGGCAAGCGAGTCGAGGGAAGCCCGCAAAGACCTTCAAGCTTGCCTCCATCTTGTGACGGTTGTACGGGGGTTCGAGCGACAGTGCTTCCTGGTTCCCAGCTGGTAGCCTTGTGATAGAATTCTGGAGCTGCTCGGTAGCGATGTGACCCGGACGGTGTAATCTGCGGTAGAACTTAAATAAGGATGTATAAGAGCCTCATTGAAGGATAAAAAACCTACGTTCTGGTGGTCGGAGTGGCGGCACTAGCACTAGCTCCTGACCGAAGCTAATACGGCTTGTTGGAGAGCTGAGAGAAAACCTCCATGAGCTTGCATAAGCACGCGACAACTTGGCCATTTAAAGACCCGGCAGAAGTAGTCGGGGGAGGGCGAGGATCCAACCAGCGGGCTGGTTTTTGCAAGCACGTGTAAAAGATACCCGTGCAAGGGTCATGCATGACCGGTCATGGGTGTATGATTTTCACCAGTGTTCGATCTAGTAATCAGTGTTCGGGCTTGCAAGCATCTCGCCGTGTTAGAATTTAGAAATACGTAGCCTCGAAGGGTCTCGACGCGTCTTCGCGTACGTCCGGGCATTTTAGTACGACTGATGCGGCGCCAAGGCAATGCTTACCTTCATGGGGCCGGAACGTCTCACTGAGTTGTATCAGCAATAGTGTGGTCGTGTGGCTGTGCTTATTAGAGCCCAGTTACCACGCACTGAATTCAAAGTCATCACGCCCGAGTCGGCGAGTCGGTTCAGCCAGTATTCATTCTCATCTTAATTGACGAAGGCACCGTAAGCTATGTTGTTAAAATGAAACGCAAGCTGATAATGGTATCGCAGCTATCAAACTCTGAGGTCGGGACCGGTCTAACGCCTACGTTCCAGAACAGCTGCCAACTCTCCTAGCAAACGCGGTGGAAGCGCAAGTACACTTCTGCTTAATTCTTTACCAATACCTCATTACAGTGTGTAGGGAAACAATTCGCTTCTCACGGACGTATTCTGCTGCTTCGCATCTAATAACGCTACGTGTCGCCATCCAACTGTCACTCCGGTTCAGACATAACCGGTACCAACATGTCTACAATGCACAAACGCAAATCAAGTAACGAAGCTCCTGATGACGACCCTGTCGTAGACCAAAACGCTCGAACCACCGCAGCGGAGCCCTCTCTGTCTGGTCAGACCCTCACTATTCCTCCATCGCCCCCAAGGAGTCGCGTCCACTCAGCCCCTCACTCCCTCCCACCCTTGGGTCCTGGGATTCCAGCGCGCAGCAGGTCCAACGTTGGCACAGGAATACCCGCTCATCGACCACCAAGTATCAGTCTCCGCACTCCTCCAACTTCTCCTTTCCGTACATCTTTTGTCCCACATAACAACGCTGCCACCCACTCTCGCACCCGATCAATCTCCTCTGGGCCATTTGTGCCGCCAGTGCCTTCACCACTTGCTTCGTCTTTTGCCATCCATGTTCCACTGCATCCATTCCCTTCTGGTGGTACTCCCGAGGTCCACGTGTCGGATGTGGATGGGCGCGTTCCGCCTGGTCACACCAGACGCCATTCGCGCCTGCACTCCAGGAACCTGTCTATATTCTTTCCTAGACCGCACGCCACTATTGCCGAGGACGAACGACCTGGAGACGAAGAAGCTCCACCACATTCCCCAGATCCGGTCCTAATTCCGGCCTCTCAGTCTGACGGAATAGTTAGTCTCGGCGCTCAACCTCGCCAAGAACTTAAGGCTGAATTCACGTTCGGAGGTTTGCCGAAATCACACTCGGAGCCCAACGGTATACGAATCTCAGATTCTGGAATCACCGCAAGACGTGGCCATCATCATAAACATTCGCTCTCGCACAACTTCTTTTCGTTCCTTGAGCCTGGCCAGCCACCGAGGATGGAAATACCGGGAAAGGAGCGGGATTTGCAAACTGCACCTACGCCCACACCCATCTCTCCATGGGCTCCAAATACGGGAGAGCTTGTCCCAACAGCCGACCTCATCTCACGCTCCCAATCCAAATCTCCTGCAGCTTCTGTGTCGAATTCAATACCGTCCCCCGAATCTAGTAATATCGCACTCGAGAGCAAAAATGTGTCCTCTACGGGAACAGCTGCTATGATCACTGCTGCTGCTCAATTTGCTTTAGGTGCATTGTTATGGACGCGTGGTCAAAGTATTGGTTCACTCGCTTGTACAGGATTAGGTTATTGGGTGGTTTTCGACGCGTTGGGGGTTGCTGGACCTGTTATTATTGCGAGACAGATCAGAGGGAAGGTGAATGGGATGTATGGGTGGGTCTGACTCATCTATCACTTTTCTGCGGTGACTGAGCATATCGAGTTTAGTCCCGCGCGCCGTGGAACGACGCTGCTCTTTGCTCAGTGTGTGTATTTGATGTTTGCCGGTGTTTATGTGGCGAAAGAAGCTGTCGAGCATTTGTTGTTATCTGCCGGAGGTAACACCCACGCACATGGACATGGCGGTGGTGCTGTGAGAGGTTCTGGTGATGGACACCATCACCATTGGGGCGACGAAAAGCCTGAGACGCTTGGGTGAGTCACTGATCGAGACTCCCGGTTCACAAGAGTGGCTCACCCAGTATTCAGTCTTCGTTTCCCTGTCCTGCTCATCTGTCTAGTCTTCCTCTCATTAGTGGGCACCTCTGCTGTGTTCGGTCAACACGAAGTGCTAGTGAGCAGTAGGTTTCAGTTTACTCCTCGCTCCTGAGTCACCTGGACCTGACCCCTAATAGTAACCAACAAACATATACCTTCCCCCCTCTCTCTCTTACGATCGGGGTATCAAGTACCTCCGCCGGCAGGCGTTCAGCGGATCTTTCGGAACCCATATGCGCTTCCCCCAATTCTATTTTGCCTGGCGATCTTGGGGGCCGAGATGGTTCTAGACGTGTAGGTGTAAAAAGTTTATTTCACGTTCTTGGCTAAGCCTGGGACCCAGGACACACTATGCGCCCTTCGATCTTGCGCTTGCTGCATTGGAAGTAATCGTTACTGCGCATGTGGCGTTTGCTGCCTGTGTTGCGCTCGGCGGTGTTTTGTTGCAGACAGCGCCGCCGATGATACCTCCTCCTGGTTTGAACAAAGGTGGGTTGATGGTTCCTATAGGGATTAGCGGGCCAACTGGGCGAATGGAGACGTTCTGGAGGGTTGTTAGAGAGGTATGTAAAGTGAAGGTATACACTGGTATCCCGGTGAGGCGGCTGATCTGAAACGCGATAGATTGAGCGTCATGAGCATGTCGTACATTTGCCAGCACCGCACGCTTGGCAGGTTGTACCTGCTGGGCAACCACGATCCGTGGATGTGCACACACCGCAGATTGACTCTATTGACACTCACGCGCATTCGAACGGTCACGCTCATCATACCCATTCTCACGACCATGATTCACATGCGCATGGTCACTCGAGTGATCACCACAAGTATGCTCAGAGCGGTCTGCACACGACATCGCCTGCACTCATCATCACTCTCTCACCGCACGTGCGGTCAAGCCTCCCAGATACTGACGTTCTGGCGTTAACCCAATGGGCAAGCTCACGCGTGCTTGGGGCGTTCGCAAAGAGCAGTTATGGTAGGGATGGAGAGTGTGCAGAAGTGGAGGTTACCGTAGGTGTTGTGAGGGCATAACGATGCGGGGATCGGCTGTCCCGATCGTAAGTATATCGGTTTTCAATTGACCTGTGAGCTAAGCACCTAGGCACGTTTTCAGGGCAAGATCGATCTGGGGCTATGACCGGGTGCGGTCTGGGGTAGTGGATTAACATTGATCGGCGGCACGCCTGTGGATACTACTCACCCCGGTTCGGTGCTGAGCCACCGTACTTTTCATTCTGTCAATTAAAGGGATACCCATTCGAGCCAAGATCTTTGAGCCCCGGCGTGGATTGAGGGTGAGGACACTCGATCTGGGCTAATTTGATCGAATTCAAACTACACAATTTGAGCCCCGATTAGGCAAGCATAGTATTGAATGGACGTGACGTCGACCTCGTCAAGCACTAGAGAGGGGCCCTCAGGGGCGAGCATAAAAACCTTTCAACGTCTCGCTCGTTGGCAACCTCAGGGTCTTCTCCGTTTTGCATCATTAACTTCCTCGCGAAACTCCCAACTACGCAGTCTCTCTTAAGCTTATTTTCCTCCGCCATGTCGTCAGAAAGCCAAATGTCCTTTAAACTCGACGGTTCGTTGCTTTTGATCGAGTGGAGGCATCGTGCTTTGGGTTGAGACTGTTGTGCACATTTTGCAGGATTTGTCGTCGTCACGGGCGGCAACCGCGGGATTGGCAGAGCTTATAGCTATGCCCTTGCTCGGTCGGGCACGCACGTCGCCATGATCTACAGGTTTGTCTTGACAACTCCTTTTATTTATTTATTCCTTCTCACTAATTACGCTTGTCGCGCAGGCAATCCAAGAACGCCCCTGACGTGGCCAAGCAAATCCAGGATGAGTTCCCGAATGTCACGGTCCGAGTACGTGCTTGCTTGATTCGCCCACCGTGTACTATTTCCCCATCCTTTTCACTCTACAGGCTTATCAGTGCGATGTGTGCGATTTCGACAAGTTGCAACAGACTTTCAGGCAGATTGAACAAGAAAACAAGAAGCCGATCCTTGGTGTGATTGCCGTGCGTCTTTAGTGCTTGTTGGCCTGATCAGTCCCCCCCTGACTCGCGTTTTAGAACGCAGGAATCTCTGTTGTCAAGCCTGCAATGGACTTGTCTCACGACGAGTTCCAGAGGGTCTTTGGCGTCAATGTCTATGGCGTTTTCAACACCTGCCGCGCAGCTGCCAAGTGGGTCACAGTTATCCTGATGAATATACCGTTGATGTGCATCTGTCTTGCAGGATTTGGACGGAGGGCAATCGAGGAGGATCGATTGTTATCACTGCGTCGATGAGCGCGCAGATCATCAACCAGGCTTCCCGCAACAAGCCCTTGACTCAGGTCGGTGTTTCGTTCTCGCCCCATGAACTTGTGAGGTGCTGAACATTTGGAAAGGCGTTCTACAACTCGTCCAAGGCCGCGGTCCGCCACCTCTCAAAGGCACTCGCTGTTGAGTGGGCCGAAAGGCGCATTCGAGTGAACACTGTCTCGCCTGGTTACGGTACGGCGCTCTCATTTCGCTCGCACATTTGATCTGACGGAGATTACGGTTGTAGTGGACACTGACCAGACTAAAGATATGGACAAGAAGATACGAGAGCACCAGCAGGACAATGTCCCGCTTCGTCGATTCGCACAGGTTAGAGCTCTTAGCATGGCTGTATCTACTTAACAGTGCTCATCCTGTTCATTGTTGTAACATCAGCCGAACGAGATTGCCGCTCAAGCTTTGCTTCTCCTCTCGCCGCACGCTAGTTACATGACGGGAGGTGACTACCTTGTAGATGGGTATGCACCAATTTATCATTTACATTTGCTTACGGAGGAGCTAACACTTGGACAGTGGCCAGCTCGTGTGGTAAATCACTCGCCGTAATGCGAGAGTAATTTATTTGGTCTATGTAGCGATATGAACATGTGTATTTTTAGGTATTCAATCAGATCAGTCGTGTAGCATTTGTTGAATGACAATCATTGTGACCGTTGACCATTGCCTTTATGGTACCTCTGAATTGGGCGCTTTGGTGCGTGGTCTCGCGTGGTAAGTGTACGGTGAGCTCGGCGAAGGACAATTTCCTTGCAGGCATACCAATCAGGGAGACGAGTCAAAGCGTGATATATACGAGGTGTACCGCCTCCTCTTGTTTAAACTCACCGCACGAACAAGTTGAAAGTCGGATGGATATTGCAACTTCAGATCAATGGCGGAGAGGATCAGGCATGACCGCTCGGGACCATTGTAAATTCCCCAGGAGCTCCGGAGTGCTTGTTTATTAAAACGAGCGAAGCTATTCAAAGAATGGTAAGGATTGGCCCACTGTATCCGGGTTCCCGTCAATTAAAATACTCGTAGAGTCGGCCACTCCGTGCGAAAGACCCAAATCAACTCGGACAATGACGGAAGAGAACGGTCGTGTTGGTGTGGATCGTCATATTGGCGCGCGCGAGCCCCGGGAAGGAAACGGGTCAAACGGGAAGGATTCAGTGGAGGATCGGTGGCAGATGCAAGTGTGAGAATGAACAGGCCGATCAACGGTAGATCAACGAGGTTTGAATGCAGTAATGCAGTATAAATACCTCCGCAGCCGGGGACTTGTTCGTTCCCATGCAGTAACAGTAACCAATCACACTGTAGATTTGTCTTTTGAATGCCATTTGTATGAGTATCGGGTCACTTACTTCCCCTTCCTTGTCCGAAATGTGGACCATCCGATCAATGAAACGAGATCAACTAGTGCTTTTGTGTGAATGGTGGATTGGTCATTACTAGCCCTGATCCGACGGAAAGGATTCAGAATGTCCCGAGCATCTTGCAATACGCACCATTTGAGCCCGTGTGTGACCGAACAAGATATTGTGCGGGGGTCCAAGAACATGGTTGACAGAGTTATCGACGTGCCAAGTGTGTACTTGGTTGAGCTGCTGAATGTCGTTCAATATACTGTAGTGTACTTGCTACTAGTGTAAGGAAGACTTGCTCTCGGGTGACGTCGAACGACATCGGCTAATTAGCCTGAGCCTGTGGGTACGAGGCTATACCCGATGGGCTGCGGATCAACCGTCACCACATAAGTTGGCTACGGCCGCCGCCCATCAAAAACCCTATCAATTTACCCGCGCCTGTCTTTACTTCAAGTCCTGTTCTTTTCCATCCTTCTAGGAGCACTGGTGCCTCCTCTGTACCACTCGCAGATTCGGAAATCCATTGGTCAAGTAGGAAGAGTATCATCCGAGGAAGTTCCGGGAGCTTCCCGATTCAAGTTTCAAGATCACCCTTCTCTTCTTCCGCACCCAATGTTCTGTGCTTCAGGATGATCCACCATCCCTACGGCGCATCGTCGAGTTATATGTACGCTAGTGAGGTGCGTGACTCTTCTCATCTCTCCACTTTCAGGTGCTGACGATTGCTGGCAAACAATTAGGATGAACAGCATGGTAGTGACGACTATTCTGATTACCCAAGAAATCTTCCACCGCAGCGTTTTGAAAGTTTCATACCTGTGAGTAAACAGTTGATTCCAATCTCGAGCCAACCCGGGCCCTGAATATAGTGGTTATCGTCATCAGAGATTCTCCACCGAGTCTGGATCACGACTATCACAGAGTGGCGTAACAGAAAACACGAACGGAATTATTGGTACAAGAAACGTGTATTCTTTCAACGAAAGCTCGTTATACCCACCGATAAGTCTCAGTGTGAGCGATATGCCGTTAACACAGTCTACTTATTGTTGAAACGTGACGAATCTCTTAGAGGCGGATCTGGCGAACGATAAAAGGGTTGGGATGCGCCGCTAAGCGTCGGTTTTCGTTAAACCCCTTTCGCAATTTCGTCTTCGTCCGACCTTGCCATTACAATATAGAGAACGATTCAGGCAAGTAGGAACTCTTGTACATTGCGTTGGCCACCAATTTACGCTCTTTCAGGTTTCTTCTTGTGATTCGCTGGCCTTTTTTGAAGTCAGCAGGCGCATGTCATCTGTGCACTCAGTCTTTCGTCACGTCTACCGACTTTTCGCCGATTGGAGCATACCCTCAAATGTACTGTAGGGTCGGCTTTCAATATGATTTATTTTCTTGAACATGTAGATTGGCCGTTTCAATGAGATTCCTTGGTGAGTGCCGCAGGGATGAATACAATTCATCCACTTGCAGTTATTTCCTCCCAGGAGAACCTAAGCAGAACCTACCTTGTCGCATTTCCTCTTCCGCATTTTGAGAACAGAATCTCCCTAGTCTTTCAGTAGACACTGAGCATAAGCATATTGATTTTCCAGCCCGAGTGACTTTCTCAATGTGCAAGCCTCCAATCATTATCCTCGACATCGCGGTGATACGGTGGTCATGTGCAAATTTAGTCTTAAAGATAAATTCGACCGTTTGGCGGGTGGGAACGTGGCGGTGCACCGTTGGTTGCCCACCTGTTTGTAGCCGAAAGAATGAGATTTCCGAATTTCTCGGACTCGTAGCATTTTTCGTCATTTTCCTACTAGATACAAACCATCCATACTGAATCATTCTCCCTTCAACTGCAAAACTTTTCACATTCCCCTCGTTCAACAGGCCACAAGTAGCAGTGAACGTCTAATATGCCAAACACGCTCATCAGTTTCACGAACGAAGGGTGATTGCGGCCGTGATCAACTCACTTATCCAATCATGACGTTGGCCCGGAGGTTGTTACCCTCAGCGACCGTGTAGTGAACTTGAACTTTCGTTCCAACAGTGCTCGTGACACTGTACTCCGACAGCTGTTTCTCCCTCATATGGTCCCGTCCTCCATTGTTGTAGTACTGCCCGTTGACCACGAGAGCCGTCTCGTTGGGGGGGAGTCCAGTCACGACG
>JBBPRH010000349.1:0-24384 GCA_038092915.1 Boletus pseudopeckii
CAATTCCGTTTCTTCACAGCAGTCTCACGTGTCTTGAAGATACCGGACAACGCTAAATTGCAAAAAGAGACAGTCTTGTCTCTGGTAAAAGGCTCAACTGTGTTCGTCAACTATCTGGGTGCGTAACATTTCGGTGAAATCCTTCCAAGGAACTCACAGGTTCCGTTAGCCGCAACGTGAGGTCAAGGTTTATAAAAATGTATGATACTGACTGTTGTTACCTTAGCGCACATGACGTAGCTCTCTCGAAGCAGCACAAGAGCATTTCTGCCTCTGATGTATTCAAGGCGCTGGAGATGATCGAGTTCGGAGACCTGGTTGACCCGCTGCAGAATGAACTTCAGAGTAATTTGTGCTTCTTATTGCAGTTTGGTGTCTCTCAATTTCCGGATAGTCTACAGGGACAACACGAAGGGGGACAAGAATAGAAAGAGTGCCGTCGATCGCAATAGCAGTTCAAACAAGGGGAAAGCGAAGGAGGGTGAAAGTGTACCGTTAGCTTCACAATCAAAAGGGAAGGCAAAGGCAGCCTTGCCCCCGCTGTTTACTACTCTGCCTCGGCCAGCTGCCCCAACATCGATCTCACACACGAGCGAAGACGTCATCATGAACGTACCGACAGCAGAAAATGAGGATGTGGGTGAAGGTGGCGGAGACTACGACTCAGAAATGGCAGATGAAGTCGACGATGCAATTGAAGATTACGAAACTGAGGGTGATGGACCGATGGATCTCGTACCCGATGAGGCCGAAGAGTTGAGGATGGATGGAACGGGGCTTGATGAAGTTGACGGAGAGGCGGACTGAAGCTGAGTCTCAAATATAGCTGGAGTGATTACCGTGCACTTCATGGCTCGACGAGTTTTTAATGCCTGTTTGTTCTGACAGATATCGAGCAATGATAGTGGTGTAGCCATGACAGTCAACGCAATCAACTACAGTATTGTTCTGCCAACATATCATTTCATCCAACTGCGAGTGATCTGGTCATTTATGTATGCCCTCTTCATCCAGATCAAGAAATTGAACTGGCTCGAGATCATCTTGTGAACGTTTACTGACCCCCCGAACCACCACACAATATCGCGGTGACATTCTCCGTCAATCGTCCGTTCGCACTAAACCCTAATTTCTGATTAGTTCGGATGGGACATAATCTGTACACGTCACTGCCACGTACACAGAGCAATGATACCAGCCTGGGGGCTGTCATTGCTTCGAACTTATCACGCAGGGAGGATGTCGACCTTACAACCCGGCCAGCAGCACCGCACTGATGATCGTAGGTAGATCATCTACTGGTAGGCAGTGCTCACGCATTACAGGTAGACTTGTCATCAAAGTAGGCGGAAACAAGCTGGAGCCAGTAAACAGGATCCCATAGAAAACATAAAATATGATATTCTCGGTGTTCATCCTCATTTCCCCATCAGCATGTCCGAGTATTTAACGCAACGGAATAATTCTGGAATCAGAATCTGGATGGGTACCCAGCTCCTCCAACTTTCTGGTGTCTCATCTTCAGTTCCTTGTATCGGCCTACTGGTATTTCTTTGTTCTGGCGTGACTGCGGTTCTTGCTGCCTTTTGTTTGCTCGGATCGACCCTGGCCATTTCGCTTGTAGACAAGCTGAGGAACCTCGGTCCGGGAGCTCGTGACATTTTGAAGAGGTCGACCCCCGCCGCACCTCGGTTCTTCGTCTACGATGAAGCCTGGGTCTCCGACTCCTGCACTACTCCAGGTGAGCAGACGTTCCTACGCATGGTTACTCGCTGATGCCACTTTAATGCCGGGATACAATGTGAGGGAATGTCGTAAGGTATAGACAGAGCGCGTCTAACACAGTCGCAGTGCTGATGATATTGGACAGAACTTACAGATGGCCAGCGTACCCATACCTGCAGGAGTACAATGCAGCTGGAATCTCGTTGATCGCAACTGCATTCGGGTTTACCGATACACCAACCTCATCTGGACTGAACCCCGTTGTTGCCAACGATTTGGCATCCTGGGTGCTCCAGTACGGTCTTCAGGGATTTGACGTTGACTATGAAGTACATATTCCACTTCTCGCGATGGTATGGCGGTTAATCAACGGGGTCTTGTCTGCGGGTGCTATGATTATAACGCGTTCGACTACGGTGGAGGTATTCCAGAGGCTTGGTTGGTTGCTTTCACCCGGCGCCAGTGCAGATCCGGACGCATCTTCCTCAGGGAGAATATAAATATATTCTCAGTCATGCTTGTGAGCACAAGCCCATGGTGGAGGAGGGTACCTCGTAGTTGACCAGGCTGTAAGCTATGTGATAGATTGGGTGCGTTATAGCATATTCCGTAAACAATATTGAGTCGACTACCTGCTTCAGTACAACGTTCAACTTGAAGTACGCCCGATTACCTATCACTCCCAGACCATTGACGTAAATGTTTGATTGTGAGTGATTTACTGCAGCTGGTTGACAAGCCCAACCTTGCTTTCTAGAGGGAACGACAGAGTACGCGACCTGCTCTAGGGCCTCTTTGCCGCTCCTCTTCGCGATATGATCCTGAAAGTGCACTTTTCCAAATCGCAGCCGCAATGGTGATTGGTAAGCCAGCCACAGCCGGAGATACCGGAACCGGGTACATGTCTACCGAAACGCCATTCGCGTGAAGTTCAACCACGTCATGTAAAGATATTGCAATTGAGGAGGACTACTAAGTAGAATCTTACAAATGCCGGTGTGATGGCTTGGCAGGTACGTTGTGCCTCGAGATTAGCTCGGATTTTCATTTATCATGACAGTACCCTAACGCGACGGATCGCTGCCGTCCGTGGTGAAGTGTTTTTTAAAAAATTACGTACTAGAAAGAATTATGAAAGGTAATTACAATCTCTCACCACATTGACATGGTCACTTATCAAAACCGCGTTATTCCAAGAACATGATGCATGATGTTTGACGTATTTTTGACTGTTACAAAGTTGAACGAATTTATTGCGTTGTCTTTTCTAGATTTCAAATTGAGTGCCGTCGGCGCCGGCCCGTCGGGATGCCGAAGCGGAGTCTGGATCTGAACTCTCTTTTATTGTTTGTTTTACTTCCCACCTGCATGGTCTACAGTAGAATATGTCACATATATAGAATCTCTCCAACAGCTTCCGTTCATCACCTCCGGTCGCGCGGTCACATAGATGCCGGTGCGTTTGGGGCGTCATCATGCATTGGTTTCGTGCTCTCGTTTGTTGGCACTATGGGCTTAATAGTAGACTGTAGTCGAACCGGGGACCTCGGAGCCCACGTCACTAGTCAATCATTCTCAGGCCAATCGACCACGTGGAAGATGATCGACAACACCGTATTCGAGGGACGTTCATGTGGACACATCGTCCCTTGTGACTCTTGCCAGCGGACCATTTTCAACAATCGACTCATGCGGCTACGTACGTCCCTCCTTGGTATGACGCATTGTAAGTCACCCGATCACTTTGCGCTATTCTTGCCTACTTTGATGAATATTTGAGACTTTGCTTTACAGAACTTTATGATTCCACGTCCTCTGTCAAGAGACGTTGTACCTAGTTCGTCGTCATGGACCCCCCAATGGTCTCTATATAATGCAGAAAATTGATGTTGAGAGGTAGCTGTTTACTCTCCCTCCGTTGGTGACCGCCTGGTCTTCTTCTCATATCGTCATCATGGTGTTCCTTCTTTCTGCCTTCACCGCAGCCTTGATAGCTTTCTCCATGTTTGAATTGCCGCTGGCTGTTTCACTGGCTGAGAAGCTGAGGAGTCTCAGTCCTGGTGCCCGTGATGTCCTGAAGAGGACCACTCCAGCTGCGCCTCACTTTGTAGCTTACGATGACGCGTGGGTCTACCCGTTCCCCGCCCCTTCATCGCTCCTGGTAAGCAAGATGTCCTCATCCATCACTATTCGTTGACCCCAATCCGTTGTAGGGTTTCAATACCTAGTAAGTTCTTGTCTGGAACATACACAGATCACGACCAACAAATCATCAGTGCAATCGCCTTCTGGTTGTCATATGGGGCAGCTGATATGGCTCAAGGATGGGTAGAACTCACAGACAGCCAGCGTACCTCGTACCTGCAGGAGTACAATGCAGCTGGAATCTCGTTGATTGTATCTGCATTTGGGTCTACCGATACACCGACTACATCTGGAATGGACCCCGTCACTACTGCCAACGATTTGGCTGCTTGGGTGCTCCAGTACAGTCTTCAGGGAGTTGACATTGACTATGAAGTACAGATTCCACTCATGGCTGCGGTATGGCGGTTAACTAACGAGCTCTTCTCTGCGGGCACCAGGATTTTGCTGCGTTCGATTACGGTGGAGGTAGTGCAGAGACTTGGCTGATTAATTTCACCAAGCAGCTCCGGACGCAGCTTCCTCAGGGAGGTTATATTCTCAGTCATGCTCGTGAGCACAAGACCATGTATATGTATGACCACAATTCTAAAATGACTCACAGCGGTCGCACCTTGGTTCTCTCCCTCTAATTGGACTGGAGGAGGATACCTCACAGTTGACAAGAGTGTAGGTTCGTTGATAGACTGGGTGAGTTAGCATAATCCCGAGAATGTGGACAATGATAACGACCTCCTACCACTTGTTCAGTACAACGTCCAAGTGAGCACAATCATCTATCCAACAAAGAATGCTTTTTTTCAACTAGATTTCCGATCAACCGTCCTTTCAGTTCTACAACCGTCAGTTCACCGTGTTACTTCGTCCCGAGCTTTAGTAGCTTACGGTTATCTTACTCGCGACAGAGGGCGCGTCGGAGTACACGACCTGCTCTGGCCTCCTTACCGCCTCCACCTCGCAATGGCCAGAAAGCGCACTTTTCCAAATCGCAGCCAACGGTGTTTCTCTCGACAAACTTGTGATCGGTAAGCCAGGTACAGCCTCAGATGCCGGAAGCGGGTACATGTCCGCATCGACACTTGCTTCGTGTGTCGCCGAGGCTCATTCGTCTGGATGGGGTAAGTGCTCCAATCTCCTACCACACAAAGATAGCATGGCGAATCTCTTTTACAGATGGTGGTGTAATGGTTTGGCAGGTAAGTTGCATATTGCTTGTGTTACGGAAATAGCCTAGACAGACGTATTCGTCTGATAGTACCCTGACGTGGGTTCTTCGTGGATCACCACTGTTCGTGGAAGTACTTGGCCAGTCTCTGGTTCGCCACCTCCGCCACCCACTACGACCACAACCACCTCTAAGACCACCACAACCACCTCTAAGACCACCACAACCACCACCAAGACCACCACGACCACCTCCAAGACCACCACGACCACCTCCAAGACAGCTACCACCTCTTCTTCCCTGCCCACGACGACCGCGCCGTCTGGGAGTGGTAACTGCGCCGGCGTGTCCGCGTGGGTGAGCAATGTCGCGGTAAGCACCACCCCTTAACTACATCCGAAGCCATGCCGGTCGCACTCATCTCGCCCCGTATAGTACGTCGGCGGTAACAAGGTCACATACAAGTGAGTTTCCTTCGACGCTCCGTTGCGTTTGGTCCTGCTGAAAGAAATTCACAACCCAAGCGGTGATCTCTGGACTGCCAGCTGGTGGAACGAGGACGAAGCCCCAGGAGGTAAGCCCCCTACTTTTTCTTTCACGAGGAGATTGAGTGACAATTGGGATGAAAACAAGGTCTTTCTGGTGTTTGGAAGAACGACGGCGCATGTACTTAGGGGTGCATGGCTTATCCGCTGGTTCATTCTCGTGGTTAGGTTCACGCTGAACCCGAGATATGTCCACGCAGGATCTGAGCAAATAATTTACGAGCCAACTTAATACCAAAAGTGGGGGTTTTTTTTTTCAGGAATCTCTCGGGATCGCGTTTCTTTATACATCAATTATATCGGGAAATGGTGGATTAGTGGCCCACGTATTATTTGTGTGTTTGGAATGTATCCTACTATACCTCTTTGAACCTGGGTGAATTATGGTCTCTGTCGGTGTTGGTCACCTCTTTGCCGACGAAGTTCGGCCACACCTCTAGTAAGTTGCTGACAGTAAGACAATACAGTCATCCATGCGAAACGTACTCGAGCATGACATCTTATTTGAAGGCGGTGTCCGCACTCATGTTAACGTTCCATGATCAGCCTTGCATGAAGTTAATTAGAAGGTGGTCGTTGGACATTGTGCCATTTGCAGTTGAATCGGTAACGCAGATGAGATACGAGCAATGGGGCATCAGACCCACCCTCTGACTCGGACCATCGGATCCATGGTGGTGTCGCATCGTACCAGCAACTTACCAGCCAGCACGATGGCAGGCATGTTTAAAACGGTCGCGGTACGTTGACTTATCTGTCCATCCCCCCTCTTCCTCCACCCCCCAAACATCCCCACCAACTCCAGAACTAACGGCGCTCAGCCTCTCAAGGGGAGGGCGGAAGCCCTCATCGAATGTGTACGTGCACCATCTTTATTATTCAGACCCCTCTGACCGCCGCATGTGGTATTTTTGACTTGACTGACGGTCGGTGTACACGGGAACAGTACCTCGACGACGACATTACCGACAACGTCTGGAACACGGCGTGTTTTTTCGGCGCCCCTGTTTCGCTCACGCCAGAAACGTTCCGACTGACAAACAGAGGCGGTGAGTAGTCGTAGGATGACATCCTCGACGGGTGCTTGCACAACATTGGGGGCCGCGACGCAAGCCTGTACCAAGGGAGAATAGGACGCACACATTCTGATACACGGAGTGAGCGTCGGACATTGCCCAAAGTGTATAGTAGGATAAGGACCCGATGATCGAATGTCGTTTCGCCTGACGGAATCAGCATCGCAGCCGGGTAACGCCTCATAGAGCAGATCAGATACACCATCATATCCGCTCGTCCAGTTCCGGTTCACCCGGACCTAATGGGTCCGACAGGCGTAACAAATGTCCGAGTCGCATCCATGATATGACGTACGAATTTATCAAACTTGACGGCGACTTGGATTTTCAGCGTTTGACAATGGCTTCGCGCTTCTGCAGGCAGGATCCGGGTGATGATTCGGATCGAATGAACGGACGTGATAGGAGACGGGAATAATAGGGAGTTGGATAAACCGAATGTATGTGTCGAATGCGTAGCAAGACGAATAATCCTAGGAGCGGCGATCAGGGGAGTAGGCGGGAATGAACTGGGGGGCATGAACGGAACGCACGTGTGACCCCACACTTTGGGGGAAATGGTCTCTGTGGCTAGAACCCCTTCCCGCGAAGAGACGCTTCCCTTTACATTGGTAGAACGCCACCTGAAATTACACAGGTTAGAAACTCAAAAGGACATGAAAGAACGGTCAACGGATGATGCCGGTTGGTGCTTCTAAACCCTCACCGGAGTCGTTCCCTTTCGAAACGTCTTGAAAAACGAGTCGTCAGGTGGACGTACGTGTCAATGACTTCTCGCTCCCGAGGCGCATTGAATCCGCAGGGGAACCATAATTCCCGTGTGACTATACTGGAGGTGCGATAGGATCTCCCACTCAATTCCACCCGAATCGGCGGTGACAGGCCGGGTTTGCTCGTTACAGTACCCCAAAACTTGCCGCACGTAAAGCGGAGCAACGTAGGATCTTCAGTGTTCATTCTGAGATTAAGTGGAGAAGGAGAAATCGGGACCTGGAGAGGTCCCGCAAGTATTCACCGACTCGAGAGTGTTCAGTAACTCGGTGTGGCTCCATAGTTGCTGGAGCTGTACATCCACCGCGTAAATATGTACAAGAAAGTGGAGCATCGATGAGCTAGTGCAACCTCCAATTATTGGAACAAGTTAGTGGAGAATCTGGAGATGCCCGAGTGAACAACTTGCAGGTCCAGGATCATGTGATTACTCGGTTACACTTCGGCGTCGCGTCAACACCTACCATGGCCGAAAAATTCGGGCTGTGACACTGTAAGTAGTGTACAGTAGTGTAAAACAAACACACATGATTCAGCGTCGATCGATATGTACAACAGCATCAGCCACAAATATTCGGGTTTGCAATACAAGCAGTCTTTCTCTGTTGCACCGCCAGGTTATCTTGCAACTCCGCCTCAACGTGACGAACTTAAAATCAAATCCGACGTTGAAAGCTTGCGGATCGAGACCGCGCCTACGCCTTCTGGCACTTGTCGACGTTGTCGTGGAGGTACTCCCGGAGGATCTTATTCCAAGTGTAGCGAACCTTGGAAAGCCTGTGTCGAGTCTCGGGAGTGCCGTTGACAGACGCATTGTAGAACCACTTTGTGCTGTTGTAATAGCATGAGGAATTACATCCACGAGAAGAGATTCGATGCTCACTTCCACACATTATCTTCCCAGACTCGTGTGATAAGAAATGGACTGTAGAAATTGAAAAAAAAAGCTCACCGGTTATGACGTCATTCGTGTAGGTGGCCTGAAAAAGAATGAAAGGGTGCATGAACAGACCGAACAAGTACTTACATTCTCGAATGTGACGATTGCTTTACCCACCGCACCTCCACTTGCAGAACTTCCATGAGAAGTGGAAAAATCGATTGGAGAGCCGTCGTTGATGACGAAGAACCTTCAGGCAACCAGTTAGGGACGAATTTCCAGCGTCTTGCCTACACACCTAAGTGTTTGACGCTCGTAGTCGTGGCTATACTCCTTACCCCATTGCACGCGGGTGTCGGAAGCGACGGTGTTCGTAGTGGGATAAGGATTAGTTGTGTCCGGAATGATTACTGCACTCGGCGTAAGTAAATTTAATCCGGCCCAGTCTGACCATGTGATCAGTGACTTTGCGAATACACCGAGAACCAACAAACCCGATTGGATGTCCAGAGAAACATGCGTTTTGTAAACCTCCGGGTGGGTGACGAGCCAAATAAATGCGTCGTAAAGCGGATCTGCATAGCTCCTAAGCACGAGGCTCTCAGCGAACTTCATCAGACTCCATATTTCGGTGACTTGGAAGCCCAGCAGACCGGGGCTGTTCTCGTTGATGGTGTTGATCCATGTTGTATAGTCATCATATGTGCCATCAATATTGGCGAGCTTCGAACGGTCGCCGCCGCCAGAGACCGTGACGAGATATTGGAAGTACTCGGAGAAACGTGAGTACTGATCCTGGGCCTTGACCGACGCGTCGAAATCTCCACCCGAAGGAATACCGTTAAACTTGACTTTGACATCGGTGTTGAACATCGTATTGACTGCGGGGGTCTGGGTCGAAGCCCAGACTTTCTTTTGCAAACGCGTTAGAGGAATGATTTATAATACAGGAGAATCTTACTAGGGGGTATCGAGCACCGTAGTTGACATTGACAATAATGTGCGATCCAAAGTCACGGAAAAACTCTCGGTATCTTCTTACGGTATTTGCATCCGAAGGATCAAATGGATTCGGCATCCCTTCAAGTGCATTGATGAGCGGTGTCTCTGCAAGAGATTCGTAATAGTCCCGGAGCCGAACGTTATACGATCCCTGCGTGGAACTGAAGAACGAATACTGATGGTCTTCAAGGAATGACTTCTGGGCTGCGAGAGCCCCCGAAGTCGTACCCGACACAGCGAAGTACCGGAGAGGGTAGGAGGCGTCTGACCTGAACGCGCTTGCAGCTTCCGTGCCGCTTGGGAATGTGATGTATTCGCCTCGGACAATCTGACTGTCACTTGTGACCGAAACATCCCTCGGAACGCTGTAGGTTATTCCGTCTGATGGACATACGGTGAAAACTTTGGTGACCAAGCAATCTTAACAGTAAGCAATACCCACCAATTACAACGTCACGAACATCGCTGAAGTCGATTTTAAGGAGACGCCGCTGGTACAGTACATAGTATTCAACCTTGTGGGTTACCGTCAGCGATAATGCGGTGACAACACATGCAAATGGGTACGTACTGCCCCGACGTCGAAAGGGGTCATCTCAGAAAGATTGAGCGCATAGCCGAGGCGATCGACGGCGGGGAGGTCCATGGTGTGGAATCTTCACTGCTATGATATTACAAAGAAAGCCACTGGCAGTTTTATAGGTTTCGGCAGGTGGCTATTAAGTAGTGGCCCATCAGAGCGCATAATGCACGACGCGGAACTCGAAACTCACAGCCAAGTCCATAGCTTTTTATTTTCCTTTCTCAAGCTGAATGTGAGACCTACCATGATAGCATGAGGATCTGGACTCATCTTGAACCCGTTACGTAAAGAGGGTCAGTTCAGTCAGACGCGGTGAATCCATATTAGGAAAATAAGTTCCGTTCTGTTCACGCCACATCACATGTGTGGGTGGGCGTTCGGCTTGGAAGTTTCAGATCTCTTGAGGTTGGTGTAAAACGTGAATGGGTTCGGCCAAGTTGAGCATGGTGGGACTGATCACTAATGGGGTCACGGTTAGCTGAGCACGTCGATCCAGAAGTGGATCTGAACGGAACATCGTAAGTACGTGACAACTACAGGTTTCCATTTCAACAACCTGTCAGAAATACGACGGCGACGACACGACAATTTCATGACTTGCACGTACAATGACAGACCGTTGTTCAAATGCACTACTGGAGACGCAGTAGCAAGCAGATCACAACCAATCGATGGCATCGACCTCTGCCAAATGTTCTGTGCGAGTCCGATCCAACTTTGAGGTTATCCGACTGCAATGACTTGATATCGGAACGCAACTCTGAAGTCGGGTAGATCTGACGGCGAAAGTTCCTGCATGTTGCGTCCTCCGTGAGCACCCAAGGTTCAGCGAAACGAAAATACACGTGCCTCTTCGAATTAGGCGTTCCTTGCTCTCAACAATGTCCCGCTGGGTCGTCACGACGGGTAATATCAATGTATCCGCAGGTGAGTGAACGGAATCGCCGTGCTTCGCGTCGTCGACGCCTATCGTTCCACTCGTGTTTGGGGCTGCGCAGAACAGTTATCGAGTGCAAGAAAGTCTGTCTCAATGTCATGCTTTTCATTCAAGGATTTTACTTGGAAGGCTCTGCCAGGCCGTCCTGAGCTCGGACTGCGTGGATTTGAGGGACTCCTCGAGAGACGTGTGCAGGATATGATATGGTACGTGAACGCGTGTCTTGTGGCGATCGTGAAGGGAAGAGAGCCAAGTCCACCCTATAACGCATGAGCTCTTCGAAGATACCCTTGTTCTCGCTTGCAAGGAGTACTTTGAGGTGCTTTCCATGCGTGCATTTGTCGTGTCAGCGTTTAGGTCAGGGAGCCGGAAATATACACCTTTCGACTCGTGGGAAACCAATTGGTACCATCTGTATCGGAGATATCATCATCGAGCCGTCAAATTCAACATACTATTTGTAGGCATGAGCAATCAGGTTTGAGATTCATCACCAAGTACACACCAACTCACCTTCACGTCGCAAACTTTGCTTAAGCATGCCCACTTCGGTTCGTAGCTCTGCTTTTCCCTCTCATCTCCCTTTCCGCTCTCTTCGTCGTGTCTTGCGAGTTGTGTTTCTGAAACGAACAGTTGTGATTAAGTAGAAAGAAGTTGGGCTGTTGGGTCTGCGTTGGTTGACTCGAGAGCCGAGGGACGGAATTGCAGGCTCGTTATTCTGCATAACTGGTCAACTTTGATCCATACCATACAACCGAGAGACAGCAAACGCATAACTCTGTGCTCGCTCTCAGCCCTCAGTGCTTCGATCTCGGAACGCAACTCTTCCTGTTAAGTCGTATATAATGACTTTACGGTAAGGATATAGACATCAAGCAGAAGGAGAGGCGACCTACGTTCCTCCCTTCGACAGCTGTGACACTGCTATTCGCCCGCTCAAGATCGGCGAGGACCATGTCTACCTCAGCTAGTCGCGAAACGAGGTCTTGATCAGTGCGCGAGCTGACATCCAAAACACGCGCTTGGTTAGCCGCGTTTGACAGTCGAAGCTCACGAAGTTGCTATTTGTAAAGCGTGACTTGGCGCGTCAAGTCCTGTTCACTGCGACGCACGATGAACGAAAGCGATGGTAATGATTCCCAACTCGACAGGACCGCCAGAAAGCCACTCACCGTTCCTCATAGTGCCCGCGCACGTCATCATACATCGTATTCAATTCATTCTCCTTCTGCGTGACCTTTTCGGTGATCAACTCATCCATCCATCTCAGCGCCCTGATCAGCACCCCATCCCATCCCGGTGGTCTCCGCACACGCAAATGCAAATCATAGATTCATAGCGTGCACACCGACCTTGCCCTCCAAGGTCTCCACCTTCCTCTTCGTACTCTCCAACGTGCGAACCTCCAATTTCAACTTAACTTTAGTCGCGCGGCCTCAGCCTTGAGCGCATTGACTTCGATAGTCAATGATGCGTTCGTCTCAGACATTACTGGTTGTTCCACGGCTTCTTCGAGCGGTGGATAAGTATTCTGGGGCTTCTACGAGGCCTTTGTAGACGTTTAGGAAGGCTGATTCAGCGACTTTGGAACATTTTGTGAGTTTGGCGATATTCTGTTCGTAGGCTACATGGAATGGAATGGGGGTGGTTCGTCGTCGGAGAGGGTGACGTAAGTGCGCCTATCATGATCCCGTGCGAGTCCAACGACGAGGAAGAGACGTACCTTTGAGCAGTCCCCAAGTTGAATGAATTTTTCGTCGTCTGGGATCTTCTTGAACGAGTCTGTACATACATGAAGGTGTGTCAATTGGTCCAGTACTGAACCACTGAGACGGACCTAGTACAGCCTACTGAGGTAGCTCGGTCGACTAAATCAAGCTCGCTCTTCGTCGTGCATACGTTCTTGGAAGAATTGGTTGCATCCGCACAAGCTGTCGACGTTCTCAGATCGCTGGAAGATGCAGTATGGCAATCACGTTGCCTTTCTCGCGTCCCTGTGTGGAATTTGACATGCTCCCTCTTAGGCTTTCAGAGTTGGGCTGGTAGCTGCCGGCGTAAACCTTAGGCATTCCATACAAGAGTATGGTACAGAGGCAATGACGCAGACCTGTGACTCACGTGCGGCGCTGACTGTCCCGCATCACAACAGATACTACGTCATGATGTCGCGCCCTTGGGACGACCTCACTATGCAAGTCATCTTGCAGTCTATGGTTTCAATACCCCAGGCTAACGATACCATACCGACGTGAGCTTGTTGCGTTTGACTGACAGGTTAAATGTTGATGAAACCTTCTTACAGGTTCATGCTAAACACACTTATGATCCCGGGCTATTTCGCTTGCATATCTGCGACTATCTTGGTTTTGCATGCCTTCGCTCGCTTGCTTCTGGTTCGTCCAAGGCACAAAGATGTTCCTCAACCCCCTTTTGCTGCGTTTGAACCTGTCGACGTCTCCGTCGCCAGTGGTGCCGCCCTACGAGAGAAGACGTTCGTTGAGCTACATGGCGGACTAGTTTTGTACCTGTTCAAAATCGCTCGTCTGTTCACTTGTTTGGCGTTTCTGGCTCTCTCTCTCGCGACGCTCCAAAGGGGAAGGGATGATGAATGTCTCTCCGGTGTCTCCTGGAGGAACAGTGATACTGCCTATTCGTTGCTTTCTAGTGGTCATGAAACGTCTAATTCGGATTGGATTTATTTTTCCATCTGCGCTGCGTCGGCGGGTCGCTCAACTAATCTTCATGCGCTACTCTTCTGATAGTTGCTTTACAGGCGTTTACGGTTATTTTGTCTGTAATCACTGTCGCGTCCCACGCGGCATTTAGCCGACTCGTCTCCGCGCACCTTACTATCGTGCTTTCAGTGCTCTTCGCGGTATATGGTTATCGCGATGTTTGGCCTCTTTTGACGTTCACCGAGCAACCCGTCGACTCGTGTGAAGGCCCTCTTCTTTGGGCAAAGTTGGCTACTTTAACCGTTGGTGCAGTGGTATACCCTTTATTCAGCCCTCGCTTGTACATTCCACTGGATACCAGGGTATGCTTTCTCTGTCCCTTGCAAATCTCCAGTTTCCTGTCATCTTCTGTCTTAGAAACCTTCCGATACACCTCACCCAGAGCAGACTGCATCCTGGGCCTCGTTGCTTTCTTACAGCTGGGTTGAGCCCACTGTCCTGTTAGCCTATAGACTGGCCCACCTGCCACACAATCTGCTTCCACCTCTTTCAGACCAGGATCATGCCGAGAACTTGAAACGACATAGCTTTCCAGTGAGACATCATTCTTCTGTCGTGATCTGGAGTATGGGATTCCATTGCGTCCGTTAGCACCTTGATCAGTTCAGTGGAGTGAAGAAGCGTCACATCTTTTATGGACTGATGGCTGTCTTCCGTCAGTGATCTTACCGCCGCGAGTAACCTTTATTCAACCCTTGAAACCCAGGCGTCGAGATCATAATTCAGTCGGTAAACCTCGTTATACAGGTACTCCACCTCACATCTCGTGAAATTACTGAGGTGTGGAAACATTTGCAAGGTCCTTGCAAGTTTGATTGCACCGTTAGGTCTCAAATACCTCCTACGGTAAGTGCGCGATCTTAGCGACTAACTGGTCTGATTACCATGGTCGACTCCTTGAAGCCATCTCGAGACTGGTGGAGAGGATGCGCTTGTGCGTCCTTGGGTGTGGATATTGCTTATCCTCCTTGGCACCCTCATTTCATCATTCATTTTTCAGTGGTACGTTTATATTGCGGCGAGTATTATGATGTCTTTATGTGCGAGCAAACATTCGGGCAGCTAACGTTCTGGCCAGTGCCGCACTATGGTCCGGGTTGAGGCAGTAGCACCCCTGGTGCACAACCTCTCCCGCCTCAAATCAACGACACGTCCGCAAAGCTGGTCTATGACTCGGCCCACCCATACGAGCCTGATAGACCAGGTGACATCCGTGGTCCCTGCCCCGGATTGAATACCCTAGCCTCTCATGGGGTACGTGGTCGGAGATCTCGATGACGCGATTTACCATGAACATGTTTCTTTTGCAAAGTATCTCAACCGCACTGGCGTGGCCACTCCGGCCGAGATCATCAATGCTGTCCAAGAAGGTACGTAGGTCATGGCACAGGGATCCTCGTCGAGATTTCAATCTGAAATTCATAGGTTTCAACATGGGGTGGAACTTGGCTTCATTTGTCACTTATGGGGTATGTTAGAGAGTACTCCATCGTCTCGCTTTCCCTAATAATGAATGGATGGTGTTTGAGAATGAAATAGGCATTCGTCGTTGACGGGAACCATTTGACAAACCTGATGAGCATTGGTGCAAATACGACTGCAGATGGTCAACTCACTCCCGGGCTTAACATCCATGGCAACCTCGAAGGTAAACTTCGTTAACTCTCTCCTGTGATAATGGATATCTTGTGTACTCCCGATAACGATGCGCCAACTACTGCTGTTGACTCTCAACACTAGGCGATGCTAGCACCACTCGCGGAGACTATTATTTCGGCAACAACTACAGTTTCAATGAGACCTTGTTTGATGAGGTAGGTACGGGCCACCACCCGTATATATATTACTCATCCATTTCACAGCTCGTGTATGCGGCCAATCTCGTCGGAGATGGTATGATCACTGTCGAATCTGCATCCCTGCAAAAGTACCTCCGCATCAACGACTCCATCACACGCAACCCGACCGTTTGGTTCGACACCCCCCGCTACCTCACCGTCTACGCAGAAACGACATTTCCTCTCGCCTTCTTCGTGAGCAACCAGACGGTAAACACGACCATGAATGCCACGTTGGACGATGCGCGGAGTTTCTTCGAGCTACACAAATACCCCGAGGGATTCTATCGTCGTCAGGCCCCATACGACCTTACCGAGGTCACCACCATGTTCGACAAGATATTCGCCTTGGTCGGTGTGTCGCCTGGTCGTAACGAAGGCGTGGGCAACTATGTGGTGAATCCAGATGACCCCGGGACTGTACGCCGATCTGTCTGGTCCGGTACACCGTTTCTCGTGCTGATTTTTCTCAGTTGTGCTATGCGTACCAGAGACAAGTCAACTTGACAGCTGAGATGTACCCCAACCCGACTTGCGAACTCGAGGCCGCGATCAAGGCCAACTTGGTGACGTTCTACCAGACGCTGGAAGACCCGACTTGTGAACAACTTTTTCCATTCGGGCAATAAGAAAGACGAATTTGGAGCGATGGTTCAACGAGGACCTTCATTATGCTGTGGATGTAGTTCTCTCCTCATTGGTACTACAAATTAGTTTCTTGGTTGTTGGTCACATGTCCGAGTCATTCGTCACAATCAGACTCGCATGTGTTGAGCCTGGCCACATCTTCAACTTTGTCAACATGAGTCCTTGAGCGACTTATTATGTCGCTTGACCAGAGACTCCTCGTCGTCCTGTGCAACGCCAGCGCTGCTTGCGTATGATCCAGGCGACCCGACTCGTCAATCATATTGTCATAAAACTTGGACGTGATCTCGTTGGTGTGCGCATCATCCACAGCCCACATTGTCCCAATGACCGAACGGAACCCGGCAAACTGCATCGCGGCAGCAAGATGGATGACCTCATCTGGACTCTCCTCGTCTCCAACAGTCGTATGGCAAGCAGACAGATACGCAAACTTGGCGTTCGGTAAGTCATATCGCATGATGTTTTCGATCGTCAACAGTTCGTCCAACGCAAACCCGGACCCAAACGGATTCTTCTCATCGGGGATCCCATGACAGGCAAGGTGAACAAATTCATTCTTGCTTAATTCTTCGCCAACCTTGGCAATGTTTGCGTCCTGGTCCTGAACACAAGTAACAGACACAACAGAACCGACACGCTGTGTTACACTGAACAACTCAGTGTTGACTGAGGGGAGTTTCGTCTGTCCTGGAGCCTGTGCCCGCCCTATAATCAAGAACCAATGTCGTTCTATGGATGGATCTGATGGTCTCTCCTGTCGAGCACGAATGAGGGCTGTCAATGTCGGTGTATAGGAGGAAATATAGAGGTCTGAGAGCATCGGTTGGCCCCTCCTGAAGGAGCTGGCGGCATGCAATGGAAGAAGAGAGAACTCGGCGGTCGGGCACCACCAGATGCGCGATCGGTGGGGACAGAACTCCTGAAGAATGTTCACGATTGGAAAAACAATAACATCCCAGAGTTCTCGTAGAAACACCATAATATCCCTCTTCACATCACTGAATTTGGACAGGTGGATCAGAGAACGGAGCTGCAAGGATAGTTCAGAGACGTAGGCTTTCGTGATGGGGAGAGGCACGTGGATGGGATCCTGGTGGGATAGAAGTAGCAGTGCATCGCAACTGTATTGGCTTGCATTCACATTGATGACTGGTCCACCGGCCGCTGCGACCTGGAGATCTGAGAAGCGTGGGGGCTGGAGGAAATGGGAGAGGCCATGCAATCTGCAAATATCATCCACGACATTTTGCAATTGGATGTTGAAACGCCACGCCTGATCGTGCTGAGCGTTTCCATCGGGAGGGGCATCGGACACACCGCGAAGGAAGGATGTCAGCTGGGTGGACTTATCTGCCAATTGCTCGCCTGTGTCACCTGATGCTATCACATCCTCAAGCCTGAGAGGAGAGCGAAGGCGGATTAGCTGACTTCAGAAGACACCGCGACCTTGTTCAAGAAGCTCGATTGCATTGGTGGGATTGCCATAGCGAAGACAAGCGGAAAATCCGTTGATTGCTACAGATGCTATGAGTTGTTTGAGTAGTACAAGATTCTGAGGCAGAGCCGGCAGAATAGCGAGATGGTGAACACTGAGGCGCAAAAATGTTTGGTACGCCAAAACTGTGGTGCTGTGTTTGCACTCTTCAGCTTTCTGGATTTATTGTTTGGCGCATTTGAGATCAGCGAGAAACACTGTGTGAGAGACCTCGGAGAGTTGGCAATATACGTTGAATGTTTCCTGGAGGTCACTGATGTGGGGCACGGGTGAGTGCTTGAATCGAGCATGGAGGTAGGAAGCAAGGTTGCCCGAGGGTGAAGCTTGAAGCTCGGTCAGGATGCCCCTGCGGACAAAGTTCCAGTGAACTGCGTTCGAGGGCAATTGCCTGCTCGAGGTCAGGCAGCCTTCCGAGCTGGCTGAAACGGCTACGGAGGGAGTTCGCGAGGTTGCCCAATGAAAGGGCTTGATCAGGATGCCCCTGCGGACAAAGTTCTAATACACTGCGTTCGATAGTAATTGCCTCCTTAAGGTCAGGCAGCCTTACGAACTGCTTGAAACAGTTATAGAGGGAATTCACAATGTTGTGCAGTGAACACACTCGCTGAGGTTGTTCCTGCGGGCGAAGTTCCAATACAGCACGCCTGAGGACAATCGCCTCGTCAATGTCAGCTGTCTCCTCTCCTTGGTCGAACCGGTCGCAGAGCAAACGAGCAAGTTCATGTAGCGAATCCTCTCGATTGGGATGCCCTTCTGGGTGGAGTTGTAGCTCATTGCGGCAGAGGGTGATTTGCTCGTCGAGTTCAGACGATGGATCTACTTCGCAACATGCAAAAGCCGTGGTAGAACCCTCGCTCACCCTTCACCACGGGAACCAAGTCTCCATAAGAGGTACGCTTGTCATTCAGAAGTCTGGGTACATAGTTGGAAAAGCCTAACGCTTGAATCGAGCCTCTTTGCTGGGAGCGTTGCGTGTTGCCTCCGTATCAAGGCGCCTTCAAGTTGATGAGGCAGTTCCCGTCCAACGCATGGCGTTGGAGCTTCGCCCGCAAAGGCGTTCTGACCGGGCAGTATCGCTCAGAAAAAGTGCCGGTTGCCTCGCCGTCTGGTGCGGTAGCCCCGGTTCCACCTTTCTTCCCAACGCGGGGAAGTACATGTGATTGGAGCAGTTACCAGCATCTGGGAGTCAACATTTTGCATCTGATGGTACCCGACTGCCGTGTTCTCTCACTCCGAACGGCGAACTCAACTCAATCCCCCCAAGCTGTATATCTCGTCAAATACACCGACTTTGACAACCAGGCACAGGCTTCCAAACAGAAAGAACTTGTTTCAGTCAACACACTGCTGAATAATATAACACAATGTATCCGCATCACGCACATCCCATCGCGACTCCGGCATGCTTCAAGGACGAGATCAAAGGGAAGAAGTTACTGCCATGTTTCAAAGTCCGCCAGCAATTAGGTTGAACTGCGCTCTTCAGGGAGCGTCGGACAGACTGGAACATTCCCAGTTTGTCGTTCAGCTGCGCACAACTCACTTACATTGTTGACTCAGTTCGGCACACTGCTCGTTTCGGCTCCGATCGCACATCTAGCAACGACGCTCTCCCCGTCTGAGGTCGCACCTTTTTCTATACGGGGGAAGTGAGCGGAGGTTGGCGGTCATTCCTTGCTGTGCATGACAGGTCGCGACAGAAGTGTGCGTTTCGTGTCTTTTGGGGCCTTTCTCTCTTAATTCGAAATCTATATGGTCTAGGGAATTGTTCAACACGTGATTAGAAAAGTTGTGCGTGTGGTGTCCAACCAAATGTCATCTACGTCGTGGTCATAGTCGAAGTATCGTTCAGGATCAGAGCAAAGAGCATCGCAACCGCCCTTTGTCAAAATGGACCTCACTCGCCACAAGACACCTTTACACCTTCACCATGACCGGATTGCTATAGCAGCTTCCGATGGCAATCGTTCGCTTAATTCAATTATCTCGGGGTTCCCTTCTACGCAGGATGGTCATATCTCCAACGTTCAGTGGATATACTGTATGAAGCACATCCTAGTGTCGGCGAGGACTAGGAATAACCACATCGAGGACCCTTCCACACTGTTCATCGACTCTGTTGAACCTCGTTCAACGCTTGTCGGCATCCTATGATAACAAACCAAAGTCTTCGGTACCTTTCCCTTTCACCATATCCGCATCGCGAGACTTTACGTTGACGTAGACCGCATGCATTTGATGCTTCCACCCGGCGCAGCGCATCGGGTAGATAAGTGGCTTGAATGTTAATGTTGTCACGGTTACGTGTTTGAGGCCTTAGTTGCCAAAAGACAGAAGCCGTATTTTTCCGTCCATGGTCGCTTGACCTTTCCACCGGGTCTCGAGGTCACATCAGACGAATGAATGCATAAAAGGGGAAACATGGTCGTTGCTAGAGCCAACAAATATTCAGGCGCTCAACTCGCACGAGGATGTTCCAATTCCTCGCTCTTCTTACACTCTTTACTCTAGCCAAGGCGGTGCCGCAGGCGGCGTCATCTAGCAATTGTGTGGGCACGATCTCGTCGCTAAGCGATGTGGACGCTGCAGTTCAGTGTACAACCGTGAACATCCAAGGATTCACAGTGCCAGCTGGACAGACGTTCAGCCTCGACTTGTTGCAAGGCACTACTGTCAACGTTTGTGGGTGATTCCTCGCAAATTTTTGTGTTTGTTGAATCGCTTGACGACTTGCCTCAGTGGGAGATGTCCAGTTTGGAAATAAAACCTGGTCCGGTCCTTTGTTCAAGATCGTGTAGGTCGAGTTTGGGTTTGTTGAACGCCATTGCTCTTTTACTAACCCCGAATTGTCGGTGACAGTGGAAAGGGCGTCACATGTGAGCCTGCTTCGAGTATTTTTCGGCTCGATGCTAATGATATACCTTCAGTCAACGGAAACGGGCACCTCTGGGATGGCGGTGGACCTTTCTACTGGGTAAATGAGGCCCCGATGATTATGTGGGTTGTCAATGCCTGACCTATCACAGGACGGTCTCGGAGGCAGTGGTGGCTCCAACAAGCCTTCTCCCATGATGAAGTGCGTAGATTCTACTAAAGTCGTGTCATTCTTAACTTGGTACTATAGGGTCCTGATTACGGGAAGGATGTCTGTACGTGACTGCCTGTTATATGTTATTGTATCACACCTGGCCTGATTTCAGGGTATCCACGTCGTCAATTCCCCCGAAAGATGCTTTTCCATAAGCAGTTCTGGCAAACTGGTCCTCAGCGATATCATTATTGACGACAGTGAGACACTAATTTCTCTCGCGACTGACATTTTCCTTGACTTTTGAATGTAAAGGTCAAGGAGCGCTCCCCAACGCTAACAGCAAAGGCCTTCCGGCTGGTAATGGGCACTCATCATTACGCGGAAGGACTTAAACATTGATTTAACCACAGGACGCAACACCGACGGTTTCGATGTCTCTGGAAATGACATTGTCATCAAAAACAGGTAAAAAGTGTGTATCTGTCCTGTTTTCATGTAGCACTGATAGTGGGGGCACAGTACTGTGATCAACCAGGTACTTATGATTCTTCTCTGGCTTTGGTGAGACTTTTTTTTACTCATCTCGTATTCAGGATGATTGCTTGGCTATCAATAAGGGGAAGAACATTCTATTCGAAGATAATTACTGCGAGGGTGGTCACGGTATATCCATCGTACGTGATCTTATTTCGTCGCTGAGGTGCGTGGATCTCATGATCGCATGCTACAGGGCTCGATCGCCTCCAACGTTGTCGTTCAGGATGTCACCATTCAAGGCAACATGGTCGTTGATAGGTGCTTCATTTCAACTTGATGCACAACAGCTCTTCAAACTGAATTAATTTCCCACAGCGCAAATGGGTTCCGTATCAAGACTCAAAAAGCTGCGACTAGCAGTAGCGTCTCTAATGTTACCTATATCGTATGCAAATCCATCGCATCTAGCCAGTACTGGTCGCACACTCACTGTGCCAATCATCAGGCCAACACTGCGAGGAACTGCACCGATTATGGTGTGCTGATTACCCAGAGTTACCCCGAGACGATCGGGACACCCGGAAATGGCGTTACCATATCTGTGAGTAGCCTTGTCAAGAACTATACAAGTACTGATTGGATATCATTGATAGGACATCCGCTTCAACCAGGGCACGACCGACGTCAGCGTTGCGAGCGATGCTGATATGCTTGCTCTGAACTGCGGTAAAGGTTCTTGTTGTGGTATGCTCCCATCCATTTCAAACAGCGGGAAATGATCATCAGTTTCCGCAGGGACCTGGGATTTCTCAGGCTTGACAACGAGTGGCGGCAACGTCGGCCAGATGACAAACATCCCTTATGTCACCGGTTATGCCTAGTAGATCCAGTCTTTTCTCGGAATATTTATACGGGTACAGAGTGATTATTCGTAGCTGGTACTCGAATCATTCATGTGTCCACGCAGGGTCTGAGCTCCGCTATTGCCCTTTCCATTTGAGGCAATCCTCTAAGCTCCCCCAAACATGCGCGAAGTTTAGATCTCCGAGTCGTCTCTTTGCTTGCTACCTCGGTCTGAGTCGGCCCTCCGATGAATATTTGTGACGATGACTTTTGCTGGCTCTGTTCGATGCCGGGCTCCTGCTGTAACTGCGAATTTTCCGATTTCACTTGGTCGACATCTCCATCCCAAGAGTCGTGCGCCTTCGATGATGATCACGAAAAACAAGTAAATTTCGATGTGGGCAAACTAGCATCTCGTACGATCGACGGAAACTGTCTTCTAGGGGATTCCTCGGTTGAAGATCCAAACTTTGAAATAAATGACATAGTGCCATGTCCAGGACGTCGGTCACAGCAACACTGCGCGGCGTCGAACACTCCGAAGAACGATGGCTACGCTGAAGAAGGGAAATCGCCCGGTGCGATGCCCCCTCCGGACTCTTCCTCTCCTGATGGTCTCGGAACCGACTCCTCGCCATTCTCGACGATTCCGGCTCTGTCGACGTCACGCCGCGAGGACGTGATCGAGGGCCGACTTTTGTTTTGTCGCCTACGTGACAGTGGTCGACTGGGGGTCAAAGCACGGGAAGTCTCCTTTGCTCAGACTGACATGGGTGCTAGTTTGCAAGTCCAAGGTCGCCTTGCAAATACGTCCGAAAGGAGTTCCTCGGCACCCGATTGCATCGTTGCTCAAGGATTCCTCGATGGGCGTCTGCGTGCGATAAGCGAGCAACAAGTCGCGGCCGACGACATTTCAGTGGATGTGCAGGGTATATGCGCGGTGACGACCCGAACAGCTATCGAACAATCGAACGACCTTGACAAAACCGATAAGGACCCTGTATCTGCTCGGGGGAGTTTCGTACCCGCTGCTCGCAAGAGATCCGTTCTTTCAGGTCCTACCATCCTCGACTTGGCGATATCGACCGAACTCGAATCTGCTTCGTCGTATAGCCCTGAGAATGATAGGTCACACGATACCAAAACCACGGGTCGCGAAACAAATGGAAACGATGGTGTCCCTTCCAATATGCCTCCTCGCAGAGAGTCTATCATTTCGGTTTCTTTCCCGGCGCAGGCTACACTCGATGGTCGTCTGAAACGACGCCGTTCCTCAGTCGATTGTCCCCCGGAATCGAAGAAGAGGAAGCTTGACCGAGTCGTGTCTCATGTTTCCTGTGCCAGCGACTCGAGTGCCAAATTCAAATACAAAGCGACGGAACCTGCAAGTATACGACGCGCGCGGTCATTGAGATCCGAAGCCTCTGGGTGCTCGGGAGAGTCGACGGTACGTTCATTGTCACCGTGTTTGCAAAAGGGTCATAATCAATACGTACACATGCGTCTCTCTCTCCCAGGATTCGCCTTTCCTTTTCTGCCCATCCCCTCTAAGCTTACCGACCTTCCGACCTTGCCTGGACAGGGATTATCCACCGACGGTTCCGAGCACCCCATTCCCCAATTCCGTGGACTATGCCCGATCAAAGGCAAACCCTTTGGCTCGAACGGTGGCAGTCTATCGCCGTAGATCTTCGAACAACCCCGCGACCCCCCCAGTCCCCATCATCGCACCACCTACACGTATCAGACCCACATTTGTCCGTTGCGCTGAAGATCAAGCGATCGACCGTCTTCATGCTCTTCTCCACAGGGAACGATCGGAACGCGAAAGGGACGGTTTAAATGTCCACGATGAAAAACGCAGGGAGCGATTGAAAGTAGTTTACGGGACAAATCTGGCCTTTTCACGACGAGACAGTGCGAGTAGCTCCGACTCGAGCGACGACCTTGGTCAATGGGAAGAAGAGAGCACGCTCTCTGCGATCGAGTTCCCAGAGAGCCAGGAGTCAGCACCGAGCGTGAAGATCCTCCCTGGACAGCATCGGCTTGTCAGTCAGGAAACCTGGTCCAACGCATTCGGTATCGCAAACGACTTTCGAAAAGAGGTGACAGGATGGATACTCAAGGTGCGGTCAACGTCCGAATGGATTGGTGTGTTTTGATGCAAACCTCACCTTGACCGCAGAAACTCCCGAAAGAGCCGGTATCACGCAAAAAATTGTGTGGAGATGAATGTCATCTTGGTGTCGATCTTTACGACCAGCTCACGAACTCACGCCAGACGCGGTTTCATGCGGCACAGTTATTTCAAAGGTACTTTCTGCTTTCCAGGAAGGTTCAGGTCTGGGGTGAGGTACGCAAGCACGAGCACTTCGAACGGAAATCCTGGATATCGCGTCTCACCTCCCATTGGGAGAGGGGCGTCTGGGATCTCGCGGTTGCATGCATAGCATTGAGTGTCAAGGTATACAATTAGTTTGTTTTT
>JBBPRH010000350.1:0-24304 GCA_038092915.1 Boletus pseudopeckii
CAGTCCAGGAAGATCTTTTGACAGCAGGGTATACGCTCAATGTGATGATCTCAGACGAACTCACGCCACTGACACCTGTAAGTCATAATTCACGCTTCTGCGCTAGATAGTTGGTCTGATCAGCGGTTCACCACAGCTCCCACCCACGATACATCGAGCGACTTCACGAAATGGTGTTTATGTCGTCCTGAAGATAATTCGTGACTCCCACGAGCGTCGATTGTTGGAATACCTTTACGATATCAAGACGCCTTTGAATCATACCATCCCATTGCTTGAAGTCATCGACCTCAGTATTGGCAAAATGCTCATCGTGCTGCCCTGGAAAACGCCCCTTGATGAGGTCCTGCGATTTGGTGGCCGTCCTGACAACGTTGAGTCCTTGTGCACTCAATTCATTGAAGGCGTGGCCTTTTTGCACCATCACAAGGTTGCGCACTGTGACATCAAGCCCGGGAACGTAGTCGTCGATACCGAATTGGAATCGAAAACGTCGCCGCGATTGTACATCATCGACTTTGACATCGCCCAGTTTGTCGAGAGCGAGGAAACAATGACGGAAGGTTGGTGTGGGACGCCATCGTGGACTGCTCCAGAGCTTGGATCAAGAGACGGTCAGATCAAGCGGTACAGTCCAATCCTGGCTGATCGGTGGGCTTGCGGGCGGATGATCCAATACTTTGCACAGTACATTCCCACTCATATGAACAAGCAACGTCTACTGGGACTCGCCCAGCAGCTCCTCAACGTTAATCCTAGAGCAAGACCACCATTGAACCCTGGTGAAGCAGGAAACTTGACATTGGTCGCCCGAGGGCATTGCTAGCGAGGGCAACTGCCGGGCGAGAACGGCCAACTTGCGCATACGTACGTTCGATTGTAGTTTGACCGCACCGTTCACGAGAACGTGTCGAATTTTGTACGGGCTATGTCGCGGGTTGGTTTAATGTGAATGTGAATTGTATCCTCGTCGTGAACTGAACAGAGATCTGACGCGCACTCGTATGTTCCTCGCGCTGTACCGGTGGTGCCTTACCTCGAGCGGATTCATGCTCTCCTCTATAGAGAGTCCACAGGCTCTTATAAACCAAGTGCATGCTTACCCCACTTACGATGCGTCGAAAAATCCTCTTCAACACCATGACGACTATCCCCCTAATACCCGACATTCTCTGTCATACGAAAAGCCCATATCCGTGCGGTCAAACAATGACAATGCATCCGGCTTCGTTGAGGACCCACTTTCACGCCAATCCACACCCCACCCACCTTGTCGGCCTTAGGCTTGACCACTTCGGAAGGGTACCTCCAAGTCCCTAGCAGCCCTGAGACATCTGCCATCCCATAAGCAGTTGAAGCAGCACGCCAGCGCGAAAAAGGTTTGATGGTGGGCGGTTCAGCATTATACTGATGATCCCCCCCTTTCCTTTTCTCTTTGTTAATAGCGACAGAGGCCACGTGTTCAAGGTATACCGCCTTTTTTATTCTGGGCGACATTCCTATATTCCCTCACCCAAGTACCGATAACCTTGCACTTCTTCTTGACACTTGAAGTCGTACTTTCGCTCGTCCGAGTTCATCTTGGACCCTGGTTTCACTTGTTCTATTAGCTTAGGTACGGACACGACACGACTGGTCGTCGTCGATGAAGCGACGTCCGCGTTGGATCCCGTCGCCGAGCGCGACATCTTGAGCGAGTTCCACAAAGTGCGCACGGGAAAGACGATCGTCTGTGTCACGCATCGGTTTTACCACCTCGCCCATGAAGCCGACCGGTCACCGTATCTTGTACGTCACCCCAACGTTTTTCTAGGCGCACGATTGGCTGGGGAACGTGTTTACTGACCCACCCTCTCGATAGATGTATGAACTCCTCCGCGTCGATGGAGAGTATGCCGCTTTGTACCACGCCCAGACCGAGTGGACCATTTGACCGCCGTCCTCTCTGACGCGCCGATGACGTTGACTGTGAACTATGGACATCTGACAAATGCCTCTGGTTCAGCCGTGTACTACAGGGCACTGCCCCGCATCCTGAACCGTGACATCAAAGCTCTCAAAGCCAACGTTGTGACAAGTCTGGGTTGCAGGCGAACAGATCAGACACAGGACGGCCTGTACAAGTCTGAGGCGCAGGATAACGTCTGGATCGCGTTCGAATTACCAGATCGCCTCGAACTCTTTCAATGTCGTGCAATGCGGAGGGGCAGAGGTTGGTCGGGTGTCGTCGGGGGTAAGAGATTATTTTCACTGGGAAGAATGAAAGGGTAGGCAGTCCAAACCATTCTCGACTTGTCAGTGGTATGATCATATTTAACACATTCGGTGTTCGTATAAATACACCTGCAAGAAACCAGGTCGACCGAAATTACAACCGCATAATACAACCGTCACGGCACAATCATCACAAAGTCTCACATAATCGCACACCAGCCCCCACTCTCTCGTTCTTGTTGTGCTCTGCGCCTTTCCTCTGCTTCTCGACGCAGACGCTGTTCTCTCACACGTCTCTCCTGCTCCTCGAGCTCCCGCTGCTGTCGCAACCTGAAGAGACGCAGTCTTTCCTCTTCCTCACGTTGGCGTTCCCTTGCCTGGTGTGCTATCCCGAGATAGTCTCCACCTAACATGGCAGCATCCCGGAGCCATGCCGGACGTGGTTCGTTTGCATTTCGCAACGCAGCGGCCCGACGCTCCTCCGCCTGTCGAATAAGTTCTCGCTGTTCTTCGATATCGACCGGAAAGCCAATGTACATGGGTGGCTCCGGAGCGGCCGGCACGTCGTCGTGGATCGTCCCATGGGCAGTACGCATGTGGGTGTAAATCGTCTCGTGGGTAAAGATACCCATACATCGCCAACAAATGTGTGCGCCACACCTAACGATCAAAGGGTTACGTGCCGACGAGTCAGTCAACTATTTGGAGAAAAATAGGGATAGTTGTTGCGTACGCGCATGTCATGTGGTTACACCCCTCCAGTTTTTCGATTGGCACGCTGCACCGTGGACATTTTTTCACCCGTCCGCCTTGCGAAGCAATCCAGGCGTCGTTTAGGCGCTCCAGCTCCGCAGGATCTCGTCGTGCTTTGCTTTCAGCACAAGACATGCCATCGTGCCCATCTTCGTGACACCCGTTACATACAGCGGAGAAACAAGACGGACAGTGCAGTGTTTGAGCGGCCGTGCCAGCCTGGTCCGCACGATAGATTTGCGTGCAGTCTGGAGTTCTACAGTGCTTGAACTCCTCGGGGTGTTTCGCGACATACACGTCGAATGCTGCTTCTAGCAGCCGATTGAATGATGCTGGGGGGAGAAACTGTTGGATCGTAGGGATGGCGATCGGGACACGACACCGAGTTTCATCTCCGAGGCAGGTCAAAGGCATTTGATCCGAGTCAAGAGCCGACGAAATGAAATGGCGGAGGCAGGCAACACAGTACATGTGACCGCAGCCCAGCTGATGCGGAGAAGAGACACTGTCGTAGCAAATTGGACAAGTTTGGCTACCCTGCGAGGCATTGGGGAGGCCACGATCGTCTTTCTGGGAGAGCGTGATGAGACGATCTAGAGCATACCGGGCGTCTTCGCCGCCTGAAACCGTTACTTTCCTGGAGGACATTGCAAACCTGACGTTGTTCTCTCCGAGCGTCTCCCTCAGCTGCTGGATCCCTTCTCTGACAAAGAAACCCACAGAATGCCGCGCGAGAGTGACGGTATAGTCCAAAGAAGCGAGCCTGTCGAGCTCATCCTTGATCATCTCGCGAGCTTGATCGACAGCTCTTGACGTCCCGTAGACCTTCAAGGATTGGCGTTTCCAATTGGCGCGCAAGCACGCGCCAGTCTCCGAATGGACGCGGAGGACGAACGGATTGCCGGGATAGCCCAATGACCGATGCCAACCTTCTACTTTGTCTCCCCTAGCCAGGTTCTCGACCCTCACCTTCAAGGCACCTGTCGCTTCCTTGACTGATCCAGAAAGTTGAATACGAACAATGTTCCCAGTCTCGCGCACATTGAGTGTGCAGGCTCTCCTATCCTTTATCGAGCCCAAAAGGGATTCCCACTGTGCCCTTTGAGCCTTGTACTGTTCCACCGGAATAACAAGCGTGAAGTGCATCGGATCGGGAAGTCTGAGCCAAACGGGTTGATGGCCATATCGCTTATCGGAAAGACATGTGTAGGCGGTGTGGGCGTCATCCCACGAGGAAAAGTAAGCACGTGCAGAAACGACACCTTCCATGGTACAGGTGCCAGGAGGGTCGTCGAATTTCGTGAGTCCTCCTGGCACAGCCTGCTCGATATCGACCCGAACTTGTCTAGCAATTTGGTCGACGGAGTAAATGACGCCAAATGCACCACCAATGGGTAGTCGCTTGACGGACGCCGAGCCCGTGAGCCCAACGACATCCTCATCGGTCACAGCGGGTGGAAGATTGCTGATTTTGATCGCGTTAAGTCGCAAATTGGGCACGAAACGACCGCGAGGTTGAGAGTTCATCTCAACTTTGATCCGACGACAGCCATAAACAAAGCGGTCGAGTTCTTTGACCTTGGCATTGGCTGCAGCCATATCGATATACTCCGCAATATAGCGCGTGGAGGGGGCACGCCAGGATATGGTGAGGACGTCGGAACTTTGACCAGTGGCAGCGCTCATACCCTCAAGGGAGTTGGTAGCGGACATTTCGACCGCTAAAGTTTCCTCTTGAAACTCGACACCATCAAGACCCAAGGCAAGTGCGCGTCCAGCAACAATGTCTGTGACGATCTGTGCCTCAGGCCTGCGATCGGACCTTCTCTTGATGAAGAAGTGGATATGATTGATATCTAATCCCTGTCCCCTGAGTAAAGCGTGGATATCATCCTCTTTTACATCGAGAGGAAGGTTTCCGACGCGTAATGTGCATGTCTCGAAACCTGTTACTAGATTGGAAACGTCGAGCCCCGCACTGTAGGTCACGATAGAACCAAAGACGACTTGGCTAATCGTTTTGGCTGCTTCCTCTCTGGCAGTGATGTTTGCACGCTCGCGAGCAGCAGCAGCTCCGGCTTCCTGCGCCACCCGGATAAGCTCAACACGTGGCAAACATGCGGAAGTGCTGGGACCGTCCTCCACCAGGAGCGGTACTGGACGTGAGGTAGCAGAGAGTTTCTGCTTGTCTGCTCTGAAGGACTCGAGCCCTGGCCCGGGTTTCTGTACCTGCGGCTCAATGACATGTGAGTTCTGTTGTAGAAACAAGAAACATACATCAATATCGTGACGAAACCAACACTTGGATCCTTTGGTACAAGTCCCAGCCTTCCAAGCACGGCAAGGGATCTCCCCACGCTTGGGTCTGGGGCGAGCATCAGAGGCGTCGTGGGAAGGAGGACTGGACGCCGGGTCTGAAGAAGCGGAGTTGTGGCGCTGGCAATAGCATTCAGTGTCGTCAATACATCCAACGAGATGAATCGAACTACTGGCTGATCCGAATGCGTAGTATCTTTCCCTGTAGTCTGAGGGCGAACAACGTTGTGGGAGTCAATGGTCGGCGATTATGGACGGCACAGGAGCGGGTCTACCTGCACGAGCTCGTCATGACTGAACTTGCACTTGTCTCCATAGCGACAATGCCCTTGACTGTAAAAACGGCACGGTGCAGGTTTGCGGTTACGAACCCCAGTAGAGCCTAAGTGGCTGGAGGAGTTCATGGTGGGGGGCAGGTTGAAAGAGCGTGTTCACTGCTTATACAATAATCGCCACCCAGTAGTGACGGTATGAACATGCACCGATTAGGATCCACCAGATCAGCGCATGCCCCATGCAGCCAGTACCTATGATAAGACGGCTGTTTCTAGAGTCCTCATGGCAGAGAACCAAGTTATCATCAAAGCATAGATAAGCATTACCCGTGATGATACTTGAAAAACTTTGGGCTAATGAGTCGAATTGCCATAAGACAGCTTTCCATGTTATCTTACTGCGACCGTCCAATCCATCTACTCATCAAAGTACAGTACTTGTATAAAATCAAGTGCCAGTGGCAAGTGATTAGAACAGCCGCTGTATCACGGTTGTTGCCGCAATCGATGTCTGCGCCACGGTGTTTGAAAATTGAAAGGAATCAGAATATCACTTATCACTCTCAGCAGTCTCAGAGCGTAGGTGCCAATCCATCCTCCCAAACTAATATCTCAGTGGTATGAATCTTGCAGAGTCGACTCCCTAAGTGACTCGCCCTGATTGTTTTTCATCCTGTGTCTCTAGCGAAACCGAACTCATCCTGGATCTCATGGCCGAGGGGGAAAAGAGCGACAGCACCGAGGATGCAAACGAATGACTCGGAAGGGTAGCGGACACCGCTCCGTTACATCGATCATCCGTCTAATGCTTTGACAATCCACCCTTGAAGCTTGAAGACCAACTGACGTATGCAGAGAGCTCGCCATAATATCGTGGCCCATTGTCATATGTAGGCCGTCATCTTATCATCTATCATCACACGAGCCATCTCAAACCAGCTCACTTGAGCACGGCTTCATTTCATCTTTCGCGCTGCACTTGACTCCACCCAGAGATTACTTCACATGGTGAGTACAGGCAACGAACACACATCAACTTGGGTACACATGTCGTCGAGAAAATAACCTAGCCATGAAATCTCTCTTTATTTCCGAGCGAACACAATCTTCCATATAGCCTCCATGCGCTTCTGGATACCAAAAAAAGTGAGCAACCACCAAAACATCAAAAAAGAGGCACCCTCACGAGATCGTTCACTTTCTTCACACTCTCCCTCTCCAACAACGCCTTTTTATACCTCCTCAACCTATCAAACTTTTGCCCTGCCAGTGACTCCCCGAGTTTCGTCCCCATTCCAGGCTCGAATTTCCCGAGATCCGTCTTGGCGACAACATCTATGGATGCTAGCACAGGCGCGATCGCACAGTCCGCGTTTGTGAAGTCCTTTCCGATAGCGTACTCCCCTCCTTCAGCTGCATCTGGATCCGGAAGCAACGTCTGGATTTTCTCCAATCCCTCGATCAGCTTCTCGAGAGTCCCTGGGACCCCGCGGACTAGTTCGAACGCGGGTGTCGCTACGTCGCGCGCGACGACGTCGATGAAGAACCGCACGCGGGCACGCGCGGTCGGGTTGGAAGCGGGCGGGAGGAGGTTAGAGTTTGGGAATAGATCGGCGAGGAACTCGAGGATAACGAGCGATTCTGTGAGCTTGAAAGAAAGTGCGGATGGCTCTTCGGGAGGCACGTCGGGCCCTCCATAGGTGATAACAGGAATCTACCCAGCGCGAGACAGTTGAGCGGTGCGCACCAGGATGCGGACGACGGGTTTTATCACTGACCTTTCCAGTTTGCGGGTTGACTTGCGCGAACCATGCTGGTTTGTTGTAAATGTCGAAATCATGTGACGTATATGGTGCTCCGGCTTCCAATAAAGCGATTTCGACCTTCAAGGTATTGTGATCAGTAACCTGCCTAGCACAACAAATCGGCTGACATACCCTATGGCAGAAAGGAGACATCTTATATCATGTGCGATCAGCGCTCGTGCTCTCACAGACGTTGCAACACCTTACCCTCTGTTCATCGTGATAGAGAGTGATTTGCTCCATATTGTTTAGGACTTGGAGGTTTCAAGTTTAAACGTTTTCAGTTAGAGATGGTTGGTTATCGGTGAGGACTTGAGGACCGAAGGCTAGCAGAAGGGCTTTATAAACTCCATTTCAGGGACGTTGCTGAATCACTCGGCATAGCGGTGCTTGTCTGTAAAGCATCTGACTCATGTGCCTGGATATCCTGAGCCATTCTGAGAGTCAGTTTGTCACCCGTAGCCCCGGTTACTATGAATACGAGCGCAAACGGCACCCAAGACATACGTGTACTAGTACCTCCTCGATGTGAAATGCCTGGATTGGACCGAGTCCCGGGTCGTGCCTCCGACGACAATGTGGACAAAAACTAACATTATTTCCTCCGCTCAGTCGCTCTGGGCGCGTTCTATCCTTCTGTCCAACGACGATACTAAGCAAACCGTTCCACACGGGTTCGCCAATGGGCAGGCGCGCGATGCTTCCGTGGATGGTTCGATGCCAAAAAAAATGCCGTGCAGACCCACGGCGTGACGTGCGTGGCGATACTACAGGAAGTGACACAGTGCTCTCCGAGAGCTATCTAGAAATGTCTATTTCAAACTCATGCCGGCGTTTCAACCGGTAGATTGACCTCTCTCCGTAACCTCTTACATTCTCCCTCTCCTCAGTCTTTGCATCACATTCAGGTCGGCCACTGTTACACTCCCGTGCTGAAGCGAAGCGGACCAACGGGAAGCGTAGACCGACAAATGATGAATGTAGCACCACCTATCACTGCCGATGATGCACAACGCGATCGCCTGCACACAAGTACAACAGCTACACGCGAAGACGGCCAAGATACTAAAAATATATAAAAAGTTGACCTTAGACCCTGGATATCAACACGGTCTCGGCAGTATACTTTCTGCATGATCTCCGTGTGCCAATCACTGGTTTGTACTTAGCATGCTATGACATGTACACATTTTAATTAAATCCAAATTTGATACGAAAATGTAAATATTCCTATTGCCTGCCAATGCACTTGCCTGGTCATGCAAATGTCTTGAAAGATAATGTATAGTAGACATTCCTGATAATTCCATGAATATATTGCCTGGGGAAATATGTAACCACTGGGATTAGTGTTGCTGCAGCTCCGGCTTCAAACCAGCTTCAAACTGTTGCCAGGCACCGGTTTGCCGAGCCAATACCCTTGCCTCATTTGTTGCCTGAATCAAGGCTTAGCATTCTTGATTAAACTCTCCTCATCTTGGTTGGCCACACTGTCAGGAGCTTCAGGAGGCATTTCTGTAGTGGACGAAGAACAGGTAGACTGTAGAATACAGTGGATGTAATTTCTTTGTTTTTCTGATTGCTTTCGATTTTACGCGGGCTGTTCCTATACCCTCGTAATACTTATTATTCAAAGGTCCTGACAGCCTGACAATCATTCGAATCAACTCTGAGCAGGAACATCTCTGAGATCTCCAAACAAATGATATAGCAAAGAAAGAACAAACAAACACAACACCGACATGCAGAAAATACAGTGCGAGGATCACTTCACCAACACTCGGACGACTCACTCCTCCATCGCATCATCATCCCCACTGTCATCCTCGTCTTCATCGCTATCGCTTTCCTCCCCTTCGGCAACTTCGATCGGATCCAGGCTCAGATCGTGGTCCGCGCCGACGTACGAATCGCAGATCACATACAACTTGAGCGAATGCGTGCCCTTGGGTAAAGTGAACTCGAGTTTGACGTTGAGGCTCTTGCTGATGGTAACGCGCTTGATAACATGCAGCTGCCGCGTGCTCGGCTCACCGACGACGAGCCACCAGTTGGCCATCTTCTTCACAGGGTAGAACGGAGCAACGACAGTCTGGTCGTCAGGATCATCTTCGTCGGCGTCCCGAGCGAGTGCGACCTGGATGAAGATGGGCACGCCGGCAGTGTACTCCCCCTTGGCAAGTTTGTGTGAAACATCGAGCGTCGGGTACGAGTTGACAAATTTGGCCACATCTCGCCTGACGTTGCAAACAAATCCTAAGTCAGCATGCGTGATTTAGGACTGGATCCAATAACGTACATCTGCCTATTGTCCATCTGCAGCAGTTCGTTTCGCTTGTCGTCTTCCATTTCCATGATGTCGTACACAGAGTCGACGCCTGCATTCTTGCATCGTTTGATGACCTAGGCAGGTGACCAGTCCCGCGTGGTAGTGAAAAAAAAAGAGGGGACATACCTCGGGTTCGAAATGAGGTATCTGTTTCAACGGCGAATCCGTCTCCCACATAGCTTGTACGCACATCTGCGACAGGTCCATAGCTCCAAGTGCGCTCAACCACGCATTCGACGACATGACATCCACAGAAGCCGAAAGCAAGTTCAACGCCTTCTCGAGCACCAACACTTGGTCAGCAGCGAGGTCAGGCGGCAGTTGGATACGTGAAAAGTGTGCTTGCAGCAGGAGGAACGTCTTGAAGTGCGGCGCTTCAAAGTCTGCCCGGTCAAGCTTGACGGGCAGACGGTCATATATCCGACGGAGAACGATGTCCTCGTGCCGGCGAATCGGGATCGCCTCAAACTCTGCAGATGACGAGACAACTTCGAGCAGGCCTTTTAGTTTCGTACGCTCCTTTAGCGATAGCGTATAGACCTCGACGGTGACATCTATGGGCATAGTCAGCGACGTATAAGATAACTCGAACTGTTACTCACATGAAATATTGTAGTAGGCTGCTATCATGCCCAGGTTAAGCGCAGAGATATCCATCTCATCCTCTGTAAAGACATTGAACAATCAAGTAGATGACCACCATATGTATCGACCCACCGATCGCAATACATTTCGAGTTCACGAGATCTTGTAACGTGGTCTCCACCAGTTCTGACAGGTGATCAGACAGTGCCTGATGACTGACGTTGTGCAGATTGTAGTAATTCGGATTCTGCGTCATCCGGCGATAAAAGTACGACCACGTCAGAATATCCTGTTACGAGCCCCGTTGTGAGCGACCCTTGCGAAACAATTCGAAGCCGGCACTCACCATGGCGTCCTGCTTGTTCTCGATCGTCTTCACCGCAATCTCGGCCAAGAAGTAGTCATGGAGAAGGTGCGTCGATAGGTGAGACTCGATCGGCAACCCCTCCGACAAGAATTTCTTGTAAAAGTCCTTGCGCGTCTGCTGACACATCAGTATGCACCGACTGCGATCGTCTTCTCTTGGACGACAAGCTCTGCCCATCATCTGTAGCACGTCCATGACAGGGTAATCCACATATCGGTGCTCTTTGCCCTCGAAGAATTGCACGCCCATGATGATGACCATGTAACTTGCCACAGGGAGACTCCATGCTGTATCCTAATCAAACATTCCTCAGTCCATTCTCTCAAAAAAAAAGACCAAGGAAACAGACATACTTTGGAAGCCACCAACACCTGAATCGCTCCGGACTCGAAAAAGCGTTCTACGATAACTTTGTCTTGTTTATCCAGTGCCTCGTGATAATACCCGATACCGTGCTTCAAACATTCCACGAGGCCCTTGTCACTGATGTGGTCAAGATGCCGCTCCAATTCCGCCTCGTCTATGTTCAGGAACCGGTCGGGGTCGTTGTCAGCAGTACAATGCAACAGTAGATCGTCTACGGTCAGGCGACACTGACGTCGCGATGACACGAACACGATGACAGGCTTCGTTGGAGCGTATTCCACGATGGCAAGATACGCCGGCTTGGACATGGCGATCATCAACGAAGGGTAGTGAGGAATCGTGAAGCTTTGGAGGTGGATGTCCATGTCAAGAGGCCGCGAGCTAAATGAATCATGAGCAACGAGCCGATCACGCCCACTTATTTGCTTACCTTGGCGAGAAGTTGAAGATGGCATGCGATGGAGCGCCTATCCACTCTCCTAGATCCCGGGCATTTGCAAGCGATACGCCACAGGCCACGATACGCGTCTTCATCTCGGTTTGTGCAGAGACATACCGCGTCCTTGAAATGATCACTTCGTACGTCGGGCCTACTTCTCCACCAACGAGCTGCATCTCATCGGCAATAAGTAGGGCAATCGTCTGCACGTTCTTCCTCTGACGCCATCGGCGCGACAGAACATCCCACTTATCGAGACAGTCAGTTGTCGAAAACGATCCTGGTTGTTTCGGACACTCACTTGACTCGGCGTACACACAATAACATCACCTTTCTCCAACAAACGCAAGTCAGCGCTCGTCTCGCCCGTCAAACTCACGATCTCTTTTCCACCCTGCACACCGCCAAATTTGCGACGCCACTCCGCGACACGCTGATCCACCATCTCCTGATACGGCTCCACACACACCGCCCTCGAGTTGTCCCTTTTATTCCATAGCTTGAGTAGTGCGAATTCGGCGCAGATGGTTTTGCCACTTCCCGTGGGAGCACCAACGAACACGTTTTCGTCAGAGGTGTACAGCGCTTGGAACACTTGCGTTTGAATTTTGTTGAACGTCTGTATCGTGTTCGAGTAGATCGCCTCATACTCTTTGTTGTGCAACGCGGAGAGAGGCAGCGGTTGGAGGTCGAGGAGGGGTGTCGGAGGCGGAAACTTTTCAGGGAGGATGAGGTGCTTGAACGAGATTGGTAGTCTCGTGTCTGCGTGCAACCACCTATCCGACACGACTGAGATGTAGTAATTCGGAGGGACGGGCTCGAACATCGGGACGGTGATAGTAACATTGTGTTCATCTTCCGCGTACCGCTGGCGAAGGACGAATGTATCATGGAAAAGGATGATTTCGCCATCGACGTCCTCAACAAGAATGAAGAACGTCTCGGCACCACCGTGAATCTTTTCCTCCCAGCGGAAATCGGGGACAATGGAGAGGTCAATGCGCAGGAGGGAGCGGGTGATAGGTTGTACTTGTGCCTGCAGTCTGGGAACTTGGGTCAAGATCGATCTCGATGCAAAGAAAGAAAAACACCGACTGTAGTTTAGGGAAATTATGGACGAGTCGGTGGACGAGGCGGCCGGCATTTGGAATACCGATGAGCTCTCCAAGCTCAGGAGGGTTCAGATCGAAATACCGGTACCACGGCTATAAAAAGCAAGCGATTGTATCAGCGCTGCACTTAGCGACGTCCTGCACAGGTAGACGCACGAATTGTTTGCCCTCAGCCTTCCTGATCACTTCCTGGGGCACACCCTTAAACTGCCGAAGTGGCGTCATGGAGCCCCACCTAGTTTCATCAGTCAGGCATAAAAGGAGGATAAACAAAGACACCGGGACTTACATTCGTCGCTCCACCATCTTGCACAACGCAAGACATGCTCGGGCCGGTATAGCCCATCCTCGTTTAAGACAAATTTCAAACATGGCACGTAGTATGCGTCCGGCTGACTGTTGCACGAACACCATGTCTGCAACCAACGCAAATCCTAGCCGCGGTCGTGAATGATCTGTGACAATGAACGTACTCGAAAAAGGACACACCTTCGAGTTTGAGCTGGGATATATACGCTTGCAGAAGTACGTTGATTTTGGCGGCAGGTTCATCGACGCTCTCCTTGACGGGTATAGGCACGCGTTCCAAAAGCTTCGCGAGTTCGAGCTTCTCCTCTTGTCGTACCTTGAAACACCACTGTGAGTAAGCCAATTCAACATCAAAATTTTATGGATCACTTACAGGCAACAGCTTGAACTCGTTCGAGAGTGCAAACACCCGGAACAGCTCCAATGTTGACATTGTCGGCCGCAAATGCTGGTTATACGTTGCCATAGAGTTATGGGTCACATAATAATGCGACGCAATACGACCGAGTTCTGTACTCTGGAATCGACCGGAAGAGCGCTCGTATTTGACGAGGTGACATTTCTCAAGGAGGGCTGCGGCAGAATGCACGATATCGGCACGTTTCTGAATCAGGCCGTTGTCGTCCTCCTGGTAGTCGACTCCCACTCCGTATAACCCAGGGGACTTGAGCATACGCACGTATCTAATGACGTAGGTCAGAGATGGGAAAAGTCCACGAGTGGGACGAAAACACCCACAGATATGTGTACCCCAACCATTGTACTGCTTCGTCGCGATTCCTGACCGTCCCAAGCACGATCTCTGCGTTCAGATTATCCGCCAATTTAGACACGAACTGCGATTCGATGGGTAACTGCTGGTTCATCAATGAAAGGTAATACTGAAGCTCCGAGTGATTCGTGATGATGATGCCTTCGCCATAAGTGTCGTATTGCGGGCGTCCAGCACGTCCAAGCATCTGGAGGACGTCTTGGGAAGATAACTCGACCCACCGTCCTTTCTCGGGGTTGTATATCTGCGTTCCTTTGATGATGACAGTGTGAGCGGGTAGGTTGACACCCCACGCGAGCGTCGCTGTGCACACCAACACCTGTACGGAACCATCCGCGAAAAGCTCCTCCACAAGGGTCCTATCCTCCCTGGACATGCCCGCGTGATGGATTGCGAATCCAAAGGGAAGCAGGTCCCTCAGATTGCCGTCCTTGACGTTCCCCGCTTCCTCTGTCAAAATTTCTCGCGTAGCAGAGTCGGGTCGGACGAACTGAGTGATCGTCTCCTTTTCGATGGCCAGGTCGCGTATGAACCGGGCGGTCTTGGCAGTTTCCTTACGAGAATGAACAAAGACGAGGGTTTGGTTCTTGCCAGCTTGGTCAAGGAGTTTCTCGTAGCAAACTTCATTCATGACCTGGAATCGCTTGATAGCTTTCTTTTCAGTGACACCGATGAATTGTTGTTGGAGTCCACATGGACGGTGGGAGGCGTCAAAGTAGAAAAGACCTTTCGATTCGTCCACGCGGAGGAAGGTAGCGACGTCTTGGTAATTGGGCAGCGTTGCAGACAGCCCAACAAGCCGAACGTAATCTCCAGTCTGCTCCATCCTCCGGATAGTACGTGCGACAACGCTCTCCAAAACAGGACCACGCTCGTCATGCAATAGATGGATCTCGTCGATGATCATAAGGCGAACGAGATTCGTATAGCTGGTATCCGTGCTCTTGCGAGTGATGACGTCCCACTTTTCCGGTGTCGTCACGATGATTTGGGTCTCGGAGATTTGCTGCTTCGTCATTTGAGAATCACCGGTCAGCTCGCCGATTTTGACACCAAAAGCGGAGGTAAGACGAGAGGTAAAGTTGCCGACCATCTCTTGTACGAGGGCTTTCATAGGAGCGATATAGACTATCTTGAACTGGTCGAGCGCAAACTCGCCGGTCTCTTCATCTCTGTATTTGTCCAGCTCGTTGAGAATGGTCAACATTGCAACGTTGGTCTGAGTGCACCTCGTGAGACATGGCTTCAAGGTATGATGGCTCGGCTCACCTTCCCAGCACCGGTCGGTGCACAAAGGAGTAGTGGTTCATCCGTGCCAAACGCGACAGGGAACAACTTGCTCTGCACCCGATTGAGCCTTGGAACCGTGAACGCCGCGCGTGCCCACTCGGGCAACTTGGATACAGGAATAAGCTCATCATCACTGCCGGCGTGCTTCTTCGGCGCTGGAACGTGGATTTCCTCGAAGCCCTTCCGAGAACGCTTGAAAGACCCGTCAGGAAGCTTGCATTTTTTGTTCGACATCAAGTGTCCTCCCTGACTGAACGCCATACTCTCGAGGTCGATAGTCTTCTTCGGTTGGACAGTAGAACCAGGGGCGATGACTGCTGTCTTGGGGACCGTTGCACTGGTTTCTTTGACGTCGACATCCATCGCATCGTCGTGGGTCTTCTTAGCTTGTCGGTCTCCTGCCAGTGCCCTCAGAATCCACCCAACACCCTTCTCCCGCATCGCCACCTCTACGTTCACCCGTTCATCTGCATCGCTCCGCATCAACTTCGTACACCAGACTATGACGTCCCTGTTCTTTAAGAATTTCGTGATGACGTGGAAGCTCTGGTATTCGAACAACTCCATTAGCTGGTTTTCGCAGTCCCGTAAACCCGATTCTGAACCAAGGATGGAAAGGACCGCGGCGGCCTTGTCTGCAGCTGTGACCGGGTCCGAATAGACTTCGGATATCTGTCGCTGCACCCAGAAGCCATCGATGATATGTGGAGAAACGACGTCCTTGTCTGCTTTGGCTTTCCCTGCTCGAGAGGCAGCGGAAGACCCACCGATAACTAGCTCATCGGGGCCGGCATCATCCTCGCCCTCGCCCTCTTCCTTTGCCTCCTCGTCACCCTCCTCCTCTTCTTCATCGTCAGTCTCATCCCTAATTTCGTAGTCTTCCTCCTCTTCCTCCTCTTCCTCCTCCTCATTGAAGACGACCGCAACTCCAATGTCCTCGTCAATCTCCGCGTCCTTTCGCTCCATGTCCGGGTCCATCATTTGCTCGTCCTCGGCACCGTAATCAGTGATCTTCTTTGATAGAGCGACAAGTTGGGAGAACGTGTCGTTGGAAATACCACCCATGATATCCTCAATCTCCTTTTTCTTGTCAAAATCCTTCATGTTCTCGTTTTTGAGGGTCTCCAGGACCATATCCGTAGCGCTACGAATGACATCCTGAGCTTGGTCGCCGAGAGTCTGGTGCACGGCTGATAGCATGAGCTCGTACACCTCCCGCGTCTCTGCGGTGCGCGGTCGGTATGTCAATCCCTCGGTGTCCTGCGTTGCCTCGATGACGTCGGCATACCCAAAGCCAGCCTCGGTACGACGCTTCGTGGATGCTGCCTTTTCGAGGGCGTCGTGTCTGCCGGCATCTCCTGCTTTTTTCTTCTTCTTTTCAACGTCTTTTGGGGCGGCTCGTTGGACGCGCGAGCCCATCTCCTTGGGGTCAATTCGACCTGCGAGGGTGGTTGGCGCACCATCTGGCTCCTTGTCTCGTCGTGGAAGTGCAGAGCGGTCGGCTGTGAGGACAAGGGAGGAGATGGCGCCATAGTTGTACCCAGAAAGGTCTGGTTTTCCAGCGGGTCGACCCGACATTTTGGTGATACAAAGAGAAAATTTTAAGAATTAAAGCAGAGAGAAGGAGGTGAGTTGAAGTATCAAGAGTTGGTTGTTCGACGCTATGGTCGTCGTTGTGGAAGACAAGGACAAGCCTAACTTGAACTCTTCCATTGATTGACGAGCGCGGCTTACTCAGCGCCTTCTGTTTCAAACATGAGCAAATAAACCATTTGTTGAAATAACCACAGCGGCGGCTTCCCAGCATTCATGATACTTACCAAGTGCCAAAGAGGTTCAAAATTGAAAGCCATCCATCCTCCCAAACTAATATTTCAGTGGTATGAATCTTGCAGAGTCGACTCCCTAAGTGACTCTCCTTGATTGTTTTTCATCCTGTGTCTCTAGCGAAACCGATCCTGGATCTCATGGCTGAGGGAGATGAGAGCGACAGCACCGAGGATGCAAACGAATGACTCGGAAGGGTAGCGGACACCGCTCCGTTACATCGATCATCCGTCTAATGCTTTGACAATCCACCCTTGAAGCTTGAAGACCAACTGACGTATGCAGAGAGCTCGCCATAATATCGTGGCCCATTGTCATATGTAGGCCATCATCTTATCATCTATCATCAGACAAGCCATCTCAAACCAGCTCACTTGAGCACGGCTTCATTTCATCTTTCGCGCTGCACTTGACTCCGCTCAGAGATTACTTCACATAGTGAGTACAGGTAGCGAACACACATCAACTTGGGTACACATGTCGTCGAGAAAATAACCTAGCCATGAAATCTCTCTTTATTTCCGAGCGAACACAATCTTCCATGTAGCCTCCATGCGCTCCTGGATACCAAAAAAAAACAGTGAGCAACCACCAAAACATCAAAAAGAGGCACCCTCACGAGATCGTTCACTTTCTTCACGCTCTCCCTCTCCAACAACGCCTTCTTATACCTCCTCAACCTATCGAACTTTTGCCCTGCCAGTGACTCCCCGAGTTTCGTCCCCATCCCAGGTTCGAATCTCCCGAGATCCGTCTTGGCAACAACATCTATCGATATTAGCAGAGGCGCTATCGCACAGTCCGCGTTTGTAAAGTCCTTTCCGATAGCGTACTCCCCTCCTTCAGCTGCATCTGGATCCGGAAGCAACGTCTGGAGTTTCTCCAGTCCCTCGATCAGCTTCTCGAGAGTCCCTGGGCCTCCGCGGCCTACTAGTTCGAACGCGGGTGTCGCTACGTCGCGCGCGACGACGTCGATGAAGAACCGCACGCGGGCACGCGCGGTCGGGTTGGAAGCGGGCGGGAGGAGGTTAGAGTTTGGGAATAGGTCGGCGAGGAACTCGAGGATGACGAGCGATTCTGTGAGCTTGAAAGAAAGTGCGGATGGTTCTTCGGGAAGCACGGCGGGCCCTCCATAGGTGATAGCAGGAATCTACCCAGCGCGAGACAGTTGAGCGGTGCGCACCAGGATGCGGACGACGGGTTTTATCACTGACCTTTCCAGTTTGCGGGTTGACTTGCGCGAACCATGCTGGTTTGTTGTGAATGTCGAAGCCACATGACGTGTATGACGCTCCGGCTTCCAATAAAGCGATTTCGACCTTCAAGGTATTGTGATCAGTACTAGTAACCTGCCTAGCAAAACAAATCGGCTGACATACCCTATGGCAGAAAGGAGACATCTTATATCATGTGCGATCAGCGCTCGTGCTCTCACAGACGTTGCAACACCTTACCCTGTGTTCATCGTGGTAGAGAGTGATTTGCTCCGCCATATTGTTTGGGACTTGGAGAGGTTTCAAGTTTAAACGTTTTCAGTTAGAGATGGTTGGTTATCGGTGAGGACTTGAGGACCAAAGGCTAGCAGAAGGGCTTTATAAACTCCATTTCAGGGACGTTGCTGAATCAGTCAGCATAGCGGTGGTTGTCTATAAGCACAATGAAAACTGAAGCCGTACGTCTACGTAGCCTGCCGATTAGCATCTGACTCATGTGCCTTCATATCTCGAGTCATTCTAAGAGTCAGTTTGTCATCCGTAGTCTCGGCTATTATGAATACGAGCGCAAACGGCACCCAAGACATACGTGTACTACCTCCTCGATGTGAAATGCCTGGACTGGACCGAGTCCTGGGTCGTGCCTCCGACGACAATGTGGACAAAAACTAACATTATTTCCTCCGCTCAGTCGCTCTGGGCGCGTTCTGTCCTTCTGTCCAACGACGATACTGAGCAAACCGTTCCACACGGGTTTGCCAATGGGCAGGCGCGCGATGCTTCCGTGGATGGTTCCATGCCAAAAAAGGTGCCGTGCAGACCCACGGCGTGACGTGCGTGGCGATACTACAGGAAGTGACACAGTGCTCTCCGAGAGCTATCTAGAAATGTCTATTTCAAACTCATGCCGGCGTTTCAACGGTAGATTGGCCTCTCTCCGTAACCTCTTCCATCCTCCCTCTCCTCACAGTCTTCGCATCACATTCAGGTTGGCCATTGTTACACTCCTGTGTTGAAGCGAAGCGGACCGACGGGAAGCGTAGACCGATAAATGTAGCACCACCGATGATGATCAACGCGATCGCCTGCACACAAGTACAACAGCTACTCGACTCGCGATCACCTACTGGTTCTCGTAACCAGACATACCCGTGGCACAAAATATGGTCCATTGACAGATTTGACGACCTGTCACAAATTGGGGAGCGCCCGCAAAATTTATATAATATCGTCATATTCAAGTTCGATTCGAAACAAGCCCCGATATATCGGTGCCTCGGTGCCTCACTCCTGGAGACACTGACCACACATTCACATGGCCCTACACAGTGTTGTTGATCAGCTACATCAGAGTGCAGTTTGACAAAAGACTGTTGTTTTAGAATATAGGTGTTGGGACTACACGAGACATCTCTGTGTGTTTTCGAAACACGGAGAACGAATGAATAAATATTGTGCGTGACCAATGATTTTATCTAATCTACACGCGTCTAGGTCCTAGATTACCGCAAACCTGCCCAATAACATTCACCTTATTGTGTCGAGGTGTACGGTAGAGGCACGACTGATGGCAGTCGAGGCCATGTGATTGGGGGAAGGTGATTACGGTTCGTAGGTCTTGACGTAGTCTTCCAGCGTAAGCAGCGCATCGATCTTTGCAAGCCTTATCAGCTAGAAGGCATTGATGAAACACTCAGAGTCATACCTGCTTTGGCTCAGACAGTTTAATTCTGCAGAGCCAACCTAGTTCTCACAGTTCAGAGCATACACTATCCTCGAGGTTTGGCTGCTCACCTTCGTCGTCCGGGGAGCGGTTGACCAGGCCGGGTTCGCTGTCGAGTCTTTGGTTTACCTCCACAATCTCACCCGAGACGGGAGCATACTACACGCACAGACCTCAGTATTCTGACATGGGACTAAAAAGTTTCACTTAAACGATATCCGAAGCAGCTTTGACACTTTCCACGGCACCAATCGTTTCTACAAGCGAGTTTGTTTCAGCCGCATTAATTCCAACAGGCGACAACCCTGAACGTGAGTGTTCAAAGGAGGCTCACCTCCTTTGGATATTTTTGATCCTACGGTGGGAAGGTCGACGAAAACGACGTCCCCGAGACTTTGTTGGGCGTGGTCTGTGATGGCGATGGTACCCAAACCCGTAGCATCATCGAAGGCGACAGACTCGTGTTCTTCCGTGTACTTTTTCGCTGGTTGAAATAGTATGTTACTTGAAGACAAAGTGGAGAACTGAACAACACGCACTGACAATTGTCCGATGGACGGGGAGACGGAAGGCCGGGGGAACACTGGGTCTTGTAGCTCGCAGAGACTGCGAAAGTTGAGCACGAGCGATTTGGCGAACGGCGGAGAACATGGCTGGGATGTTGTGAATCCAGAAGAGAAGGGAGAACAAGACAAGTTGTGGTGATGGTCGGAATCTAAGCCGTATTCGTATTTGGTCACCCGCACTGAGCCGATCCCAAGTTGGCTGTCTGCCAATGCAAAGACTGACATTGCTCACGAACTTGACTCGACGAAAACAATGTGCATTGGTATCTACCCTATCATTTGTGAAACTGGCGAACTGAGAATGTCGTTGTTGGTCCCGGCCTTGGAACTCACGCACTATCTTTGGCCGAGTAGTCATCACCGTAGGTAGTGACTGTAACATTGTTGGCGTCGTCAACGTTTGTCCCCCCGTGTCTATCTGTATTCGGTGCGGGGAAAGCAATGAGCAACGGGAACAACGGAGAAGAGGTGGGAATAATGCTTGTCTGTGTTTGTCCACCTTCCAAAGAAGGGACCGCATGGGTTAACCTGCTTTGCTGGCTTCATTGCCGACAGCGACTACCATGGCGGAGAGAACGAATCCCAACATGCTCTTTGCAAACTTCAACCAGGATTACTCGTATGTTTTCAATCTCATCCAGCTCCTTTTCTTGCTTATTTCTCATCGTAGATGCATATCAGTCGGCACACGCAAAGGTTATAGCATCACCAATTGCGATCCGTTCGGAAGAGTCTATACTATGAGTGCGTTCGCAGTATCCTGGCGTGTAGCGCATGCATCAATGTGTCCCTAGATGATGGCGCGCGCGGAATCGTGGAGATGCTCTTCTGCACCTCACTCATCGCTCTCGTCGGCGCCGCGGATCAGCATCAATCCAGTCCGCGGAAACTGCAGATCGTAAACACAAAGGTATGCTCACATCCTTGCTCTCCGTTCGTTTCCTGATTGAACGCCACGCAGCGTCAGTCAATGATTTGCGAGCTTCTCTTCCCTTCCTCTATCCTTGCCGTCAAGCTGAACCGTAAAACGCTTGTCATCGTTCTCGAGACCGAAATTTACATTTATGATATATCCAATATGCGTCTTTTACACGTTATCGAAACCGCACCCAATCCCGACGGTAAACACCCAATTTTATCTCGGTTGACTATATCCCTCACTTGTTTTGCACAGCAATATGTGCGCTCTCCCCAAACGCGGAGAACTCGTACCTCGCATACCCTTCGCCCATTCCATCACCCTCGACGCCCGCCTCCGCGTCGACGTCTCTTCCGAGTGCACCACAGCAACCGGCAACCGGCGACGTCCTCCTGTTTTCGACGACGACCCTGACTCTCACGAACATCATCCGCGCACACAAATCACCACTCTCTGCGTTGGCCATCTCGCCATCAGGCACACTCCTCGCAACAGCATCCGACAAAGGGACCGTCATTCGCGTATGGAGTATCCCAGGTGCGGAGCGGCTGTGGCAGTTCCGAAGGGGTACACGAGAGGCCCGGATTTATAGCATGTCGTTCAATGCCGTGGGGAGTCTACTGGCCGTCAGCTCTGCCCACGATACCGTCCACATATTCAAGCTCGGCCCTCGACAAGGACCGGGGAGCAGTACAGGCACCAAAAAAGACCGAGCATCGAGTCCGATGGAATCCGTGGACAGCAGAGACCCCGAAGATGGACGGACGGGCGACTACGATTCATTCGTCGACGAGCGAAAAAAGGGTAGCAGCGTGTCGTCGGCCATTCGACGGCGATCATTGCATTTGACCAAGTCAATTTCGTCGTCCGTCGGAGGGTACCTGCCGAACACGCTCACGGAGCTCTGGGAGCCGGCGCGTGATTTTGCGTTTTTGAGGCTACCGACGAGCGGCGCACGGTGTGTGGTCGGGTTGAGCGGGTGAGTGTCAATCTATATATCCGGTCCGATCTGTTTAAACGTCGTTGGTTTACGTGCCCTTTTTTGTCGGTATGCAGCACGCTCCCACAGGTGATGGTGATCTCCTCCGAGGGTTATTTCTACGCATATAACATCGACCTGGAGAACGGCGGGGAATGTACGCTGATGAGACAGTACAGTCTCGTCGACACGGATCCGAGTGGAATGGACTGAGGGCTGGCACGGCTTTAGGTTCTCTCGTGTGGTTTCCGGAGCTGCTTCAGGGTTGTCGGCGTGGGTGTTGCCCGTTGCGCTCCTCGGGTTTTTCTTTTTCTTTACCTCCACTTTTTTTTTCCTGCTTTCGGATTTCTTTCTTACGACGTACACGTAGTTCAACGGCACACAGAAGAAATAAACATGACCTCGCGATGGCTGCAATATGATCGGGCGCCCGCACTATGATTCTGGTCCATGTACCTAAGCTAATACAACAAGTGAAACCAGGGTCCAAGATGCACTCGGACGAGTAAACGTACGACTTCAGTGTCAAGAAGGGCAAGGTTATCGGGAGGGAATATCGCCCAGAATTTAAAAAAAAAGTAACATGTGGCCTCTAATAGCCAACTTACAAAGATAAAGGAGGAGGGGAGGGGGGATTACTTAATGCTGAACCACCCACCAATCAAGCCTTCTTCGCGATGGCGTGTTGCGGATTGGCGTGAAAGTTGGTCCTCAACGAAGCCGGATGCATTGTTTGACCGCATGGGTATGGGCTTTTCGTATGACAGAGAATGTCGGGTATTAGGGGGATAGTCGTCATGGTGTTGAAGAGGATTTTTCGACGCATCGTAAGTGGGGCAGGTATGCACTTGGTTTATAAGAGCCTGTGGACTCTCTATAGAGGAGAGCATGAATCCGCTCGAGGTAAGGCACCACCGGTACAGCGCGAGGAACATATGAGTGCGCGTCAGATCTCTGTTCAGTTCACGACGAGGGTACAATTCAGATTCACATTAAACCAACCCGCGACTTAGCCCGTACAAAATTCGACACGTTCTCGTGAACGGCGCTTTCAAACTACAGTCGAACGTACATATGCGCAGGTTGGCGAACCGTCGCGCTCGCTAGCAATATCCTCGGGCGATCAATATCGAGTTTCCTGCTTCACCAGGGTTCAATGGTGGCCTTGCTCTAGGATTAACACTGAGGAGCTGTTGGGCGAGTCCCAGTAGACGTTGCGTGTTCACATGAGTGGGAATGTACTGTGCAAAGTATTGGATCATCCGCCCGCAAGCCCACCGATCAGCCAGGATTGGACTGTACCGCTTGATCGGACCGTTTCTTGATCCAAGCTCTGGAGCAGTCCACGATGGCGTCCCACACCAACCTTCCGCCATTGTTTCCTCGCTCTCGACGAACTGGGCGATGTCAAAGTCGATGATGTACAATCGCGGCGACGTTTTCGATTCCAATTCGGTATCGACGACTACGTTCCCGGGCTTGATGTCACAGTGCGCAACCTGGTGATGGTGCAAAAAGGCCACGCCTTCAATGAATTGAGTGCACAAGGACTCAACGTTGTCAGGACGGCCACCGAATCGCAGGACCTCATCAAGGGGCGTTTTCCAGGGCAACATGATCAGCGTTTTGCCAATACTGAGGTCGATGAGTTCAAGCAATGGGATGGTATGATTCAATGGCGCCTTGATATCGTTAAGGTACTCCAACAATCGACGCTCGTGGGAGTCACGAATTATCATCAGACCAACTATCTAGCGCAGAAGCGTGAATTATGACTTACAGGTGTCAGTGGCGTGAGTTCGTCTGAGATCATCACATTGAGCGTATACCCTGCTGTCAAAAGATCTTCCTGGACTGATGGATTTCCGAAACTGTCGGAATCTTGCGCCGCCCCAGAAGAGGATCGATGGCGAGAGGTATCAGAGGAATTTTCGGTGGCACCACGTTTCCGCTTTGTACCTCCAGTAACAGTCTTATATCCTTTTTTGTCCACCGATTCCTTCACACTTGTCAACCGCTGCTTGGGGGATTCAAAATCGTCATTGTCAGCTTTGGCTGCAGAGACGAAGTTGTACAGTTGAAAGATGAACTCGAATGCAGATAGGGGAACTGTCAAATTGAAATCTCTAGTGGTATATTTAACC
>JBBPRH010000351.1:0-24246 GCA_038092915.1 Boletus pseudopeckii
ATAGGCTGGTGCTCAAGCCAATGTTGTTTTGAATTCAGTTCGCATTATCCCATTGTCCACGATTCTGTTCGATCTCATTTCTTTGCCGACAGGAAAACTTCGGTCATATATTTGGTAGCTTCATCGTCCCCGCTTTGAACCCTGACAAACAGAGTGGGGGTGTCAGTGGTTTCGGTGTTGCGGTTGTTGTTGGCAATACAGCCTGTGGGAGTGTCATCGTATCTGGTGTAGAGATCAAGTTCGAGAACGGAGTGACCTCTTATGAGGGTGAGTGATGTCGAACTTTTAGTTCGAATTGGCTTTCATCATGCATTGAACAGTTGTGTACGGGTTACAACTTAATGAGACTGTTCAATATCCTCATGCCCCCTACAGTATCAAGCCCGGTGACGAAATCAAGCTCACCGCCCATGCAACCAGTGCTTTTAGCGGTGTAGCGATGGCTGAGAATGTTATCCCGGGCGGTGGCCGCAAAGGCTGGGGGGTTGCAATGGGACTCCGCGCTCTCCCGAAGAATCCTCTTTGCGGTTCCGCTGCTGAGTGGATGGTCTATGACTATATGGATCCAAACACCCATAGATATGTTCCGTTCGCGAGCTTTGACAGGGTAATATTCTTTTAAGGTATTGCCTCCAAGATCGATTTCACCACTGGCACCCCCATTGTCTCGAATGTCACCCCGCGTGATGCTGTGCTCACCGACATTGTACAGGATATCGATCATTTACTCACGGCCACTTCGAAGGAGGGCATGGTCCTCACTATCGCATATATCTGGAGGCCGTGACTATGGGACGACGGTCGCGTTTTGTGGGGAAAACCAGCAAGTTGTGATCATTTGTTCCAATAGGCTGTGATATTTGTGGATTTCCTAGGAATGTAACTTGACAGAATCTGCGATGCAAGCTTGCCGGGAGGCGGTAGTAGCCTTAGCTGCTGGATATCGATATCGAGTCTCGACCTGATCGCATAGTTTCGTACCAGGTCGGTATATGTTAGACCTAGCCATTATCCAGGCTTCTTCCCTTTCATTGCTGCAGCGGTCGAGACGGTCTACTAGGGCACGGTGGACTTTAGGATACGGCGAAAAATCAGCGGCGTGTTATTAACTAGTACTAGGGAACAGATAGATTTTTGCCGGCTGCCCGCATCAGATGTTTTTACATACAGTAAGCCGCCAGCAGTCACTTAAGGCGCCTCAGGCTGCCAGTGGAAATACAGTATACTTATACAGTAAACTGGAGGATATCGAGCTTGTCTGACGATCTGCACACTTGTAACGTCGGGCATAGTTTGAAAAGGAGCAGGCACTCTGCCGAGGGGAGCGCTTTACGTCTCGGAGCAGGACAACATTTTTGCCTCGATAGCGATCAGTTCTTGGATTTGGTAACATCCCTTGAAGGAGCGTCGGCAGAATCGATTTGTTTGGATGAGAACTTGACTGACGGCAGTCAAGTACTCCCCGAACAAACCGCCTCTCCTATTCGCTGGGTTCTCCGGTGGTTGATGGACATGGAGTGGTTCGGGAGACGAGTGAGATGCCCTAGCGGTCAACGTATGTGAGTGTACAGCCTCGTGTTCATCGATAATCAATCAGATCAGCGTTTTCATGTTGGAAAGTTCATTGAACAGGATCATGACAGCCTGGGATCGCGTTCTGATTCGCGTTCGGAAGACACGCCATGTGCGGTACATGCGATGACCCCCAGTTCATCTTTTTTTGGTATCCGTTGTCAATCATCGAGGGGCTCGGGCACACAGAAAATGTAGAGGTAGAAAACCAATGAAAGGGATGTAATCATACTTTTCTTGTTAATCTAGCAACATGATCGTATGCGTTAAGAGCCAACCATCTACTCCCGAGTCCTGGAGAACATACCGTATTAGCGAGCGAACACACTACGCGACTCGTTGCCTCCCACCATCACACGCGTCTTTTGACTCGTGGCTTCGGGAACTCCAATGGCGTATTGAGTACGGCTCTCTTCGTCTCTCCGGCACTGTCAGGAAGACCGAGTCGCTTAAGATCGTGCATGGTTAGCTTGTTGATCTTACAACCTAATGATTTGAATAGCGTATTGACCCTAATGGTGGGAATTTGCATGAGTAACTCGAAAATATCTCCGTGCAGAGATGGTGACGCACGTGGCAACTTTTTGACTCAGGTCACTTGCAATAAGCGTTGTGTCCGTCGCATAGTCGTCGATACGAAGACATAGTGCAAATATGTGTGTGAGCAATAGTGTCTCGGTTTGAGATGTCGATTGCGGTCTGGACGGCGAGCGTCAGTAAAAACCCAGTCTCGAATTAAGACTCCCAACTCTGTTGACCCTCTCGGAGTTTCTGTGAATCTAGACATAAGGCCGTCGATTATGATGGAAGGGACAGCGGAAAGTTTGTCATAGATAGTTGTCTCGTTGAATTTACGAATGGTCAAGTTTCGGAAGGACATCATGATGGAGATATACATCAGGATCTTACTATCGTAACACGAAGTATATCAGACGACAAATCATGGGCAAGGAGCTGAGGACGATAACTTACATGCGCGTCTTGCTCGGGGAAGGGGAAGAACAAACGAGATTTAAGTGTTGATTGACCCAGTTTGATCGTTGATATGTAAGGAAGGCTTTTCGCTCCTTGTTCGAGCTAGCTTGGATGATCGCCGAGGGCGATAGGGTTTTCCATTCTGCTTCTGGAACGACATTGTGCAAAGGGTAGATTTCGGATTGAGTCTCGGCATGTGGGTTGTATGGAGGCACTAAGCGTGCACTGTCAGCCGTTGCCTGCGCTTCCTCTGTTGGATGTGTCTCAATCACCCTGACCATTGCAATGCAATAGTTGGGAACCTACCCTTGGAAGGTAAAGCTTGTGTATTCCGCTGAATACTATCGTGCAAGTGATCTGCGACTGTCTCCATCGCAGATACATCCACCTTGTTTCGTTCTTGGGCTTTGATGGCTTGTTTGGCCTTTTTGGTACCGAAGGACTCGCCCAAAGCAGCGCGTGCTTCAAGGCGTTGCAAGTTAGAAATTTCTGCGGGCTGGAGTGACTTGAGAGCCTTGACTTGGTGTGTCAAGATGTGGAGAGGTGCCTCGCGAATCGTCGTCGCCTTGGTGCGCTTGTTATGCACCGCAACAAAATACCTGGAGGCGAGTATACACGGTTGGGTGAGATGAAAATAGAGCAGTAACACTCAGAGACGCACCGAGATCCAGCGGACGCTTGTCGACTTTCTGAGGAAGAGAAAAAGTCGACGGCATCGGTCTCTCCGGCAATTAACGTGGACAGCTCTGCAAAGGTGTCCTCGTTGAAAACAGCCTTATCCGCCTGATAACAGTCGAACGGGGTGGACTTGGGTGGTTTGATAGCAGGAAAATTGGCTGTGGTGGCGACGGACACACTTTAATCGTGCACGACCACAAGCAAGCGTTCGGGTTACTCACCAAGGACAGGGCCCAGCTGCGATTTTGGCTGGTTAGACAGCGCAAACGAGATCTTGGCCTCGTTGTCGTTGCGCTTTCGCTTTTTTGAAGTCGACGCGGGCGCCATTTGGCGGTTTGGTTGACGTTTTCGCCAGGCTTTTGCACGCGCTCGGACTCGGCGGGCCTTCCTACGAGGAGCCACTTCACACAAGGACAAGGTCAGTGTCTTCATCACTCCACTTCCATGTCCTATCTGGTGCTGATGCCGTCGCCAGTGTCATTGTCGTGCTCGACGTTGTGCTAGCTGCCGTATCGTTACTCATTTTGTCGTTGACCCAACGCTCCCACTGTCACTGACCAGAGTGGTGCATTCATTCCTCTGCCACAATGTCCGAACCTCTCTCTCAACGTCAGAGTCCATCTATTCCTCCAGTACTGACCCACGATATCAAGCGAGAAGACGAACAAGCAGCAGTATGCCGTCCGCCAAAACTCGAAGACCTCGACGATGTCAAGCCCCCACCTGAGACGCCATCCGTCAAGACAGAGCCCTCCCCTCCCCCTTCACTCAAGCGAGAAAAGTCAGAATCGAGCACGCCGGCACCCGCAAACGGGAGGCCTAAACGTGCAGGTCCTCAGCTCATAGGTGGCCTCCCTCGTGCGGAGCAGGAAGCCCGAACAGCCTTTATTGAGCTCCCCGAAAATCACTACCAATACAACACACTTGGGCGTTCACGAGAGGCTCTGGAAAGCATGACATGCGATTGCGTGTACGAGCATGGTCAGTTTTACGATCTTTCTTAGCAGTAGCCTTGAATAAGTAGTAACCGATTACTTTCTGGTGGTGGATATGTGGTCGGGCGCCTTTTCGCTGTTGCAGGCGTGGATGACCCGTCGGATGCGTGTGGACAGGGCTCGGATTGTATCAATCGGCTTACGCAGGTGGAATGTCTACCCGACGATTGTCGGTGTCGGGCCCATTGCCAGAACCAAAGGTGGGTAAATCTTCTGTGCCTCTTGCCCACACACCTCGGTTCGGATGATACTCATCTCAACCTCTTTCCACTACGGTTCAGGTTTCAACGAAAGGAGTACGCCAACATCGAGATCGTATTGACGGAAAAGAAGGGGTATGGGTTACGGGCTGTCTCTGATATATCAAAGTACGTCTGTGCTATACTCATATCATCCAGAAGCGATTTACGATTCGCATGGGATATGACAGGGATGGATTTATCTATGAGTACATCGGTGAAGTGGTCTCCCACCCATCCTTTATGAAACGAATGCGGGTGTATGCCGAAGAAGGTGTTAAGCACTTTTACTTCATGATGCTGCAAAAAGATGAGGTGAGCACTCCCGTTTCCTCTCTTTGCATCCCACCGACCCTTATGCTTCTCCTTGGTCTAGTACATTGATGCGACCAAAAGAGGCGGCATTGGCCGATTCGCGAACCACAGCTGTAACCCAAACTGTTACGTCGCCAAGTGGCAGGTAGGCGAGCGTGTCCGGATGGGCATTTTTGCGAATCGGTCTATCAAGAAGGACGAGGAATTGACGTTCAACTACAACGTAGACCGATATGGGTACGTCCAGACATCTACTTCAGAGTTTGTCAAAGGTTGAGCGACATTAAACACCAGACACGATGCACAACCTTGTTACTGTGGAGAACCGAATTGCGTGGGCTTCCTTGGCGGTAAGACTCAAACAGACATTGGTGGCATGGACGATCTCTACCTTGAGGGTACGTGGCTCTCTTCTCAGATCTCTGCATTCCAAACCATATCTTTGCTCTGCAGCTCTGGGAATCACCGATGAGGTGGAGAAACTGGGGCTCAAGGGCAACAAGAAGAGAAAGGGCAGGAAGCTTGATGAGGATTATATGGTACTTTCCCATGCCTTGCTTCTTCATCCTGTGTCTGATCATCGACACTGTCTCACAGCCTGAACTCAAGCCTCTGGTTGAGAAGGATATCCCCAAGGTTGTACAGGCAGTCCGACAGACGCAGAGCAAGAAGGTGCTTTCCAAGCTCCTCACTCGAATAAAGGTGCGCCGTGCTATCGACAGTTCAACGTCGGTGGATCAATTGACTTGGGTAATGCAAAGATCACGGAGAATGAAGCAGCTCTACGTCAAATCATGCGACTGCGTGGGTTTAGTCTCATGACGAACATACTCCAAGATCACGTCAAGGACGTAGAGGTCACCATTCTCGTGTGTTTCCCCATCCTTTCTAGGCTTCGTCTGACTCATTCGGGGTTCATTTCTCAAAGGCCCTCGAAGCCATGGTCAAGTGGCCTCTTATTCAGCGGAACAAGGTCGACGACTCTAAGATCAGAGTTCCAGTGCAAGCTTGCGCAGAGTCGGAGAACGAGGGCATGAAATCATTGGCGCTGAAGGTCCGTTCATGTCGTCTGTGGGGAAGTCGTGTATGCTAACATCAGACCCTCCAGCTTCTTGAATATTGGGATTCCCTCGAGGTTGCTTACCGTATACCAAAGCGTCTCAAGGCAGTACGTAGTGTCCCTTTGCTTCTACACTCGATCGCTTAACTGTTGCATACGTTTCCAGAATGGCGAGGAAGAGACGCCAGAGTCACCATCCATCATCGTCATCGAGTCGCGTGATGACAATCGACCTCTGAAGAAAACGCGCCGGGAAGGCGATGATATCCAATTCAAACTTGCAGCGCGGCCTGCTTCGCAACCTGGGATGCCCATACCATCGCCGCAGGCACCACAGGGACCCATGTCCCAGTCGGAACCCTTCGCCAACCGCCAGGCTATGAAAAGAGAGATTGCGGATATCATCGCCGCTGCGAATGCTGCAGCTGAGGCCGAGGCTGCGCGACTGGCTGCTGCCGCCGCCGCCGTAGTGGAACCCCTTCCTGAAGTGGTGAGGAAGAAGCCAAAGGCGACGAAAAAGCCACAGTCAAAGCAGGAGAGGGAGGCGAATAAGGAGAAGAGGTTGCTGAAGCTTGTGGGCGCCGTGGTGGTGAAGTGTATGAGCAAGTATTCGGGCAAGATGGATAACGACGTGTTCAAGAAGTATGCCAAGGAGGTGCGTTGCTTCTTCGTACCGTCGCATCGCCTCCTTGCTTACGTGTAATTCTGTGACTCACTCGATCTTCCGTTGCACAGCTGACCCATCTCATCGCCGAAAAGGAGAAGAAATCAACCTCTTATAAAGAAGGTCGCTTGGATGTTCTCTCGGACGAGAAAGTCACCAAGATCAAAAAGTTTGCCAAGGAATACATCGCCAAGGTCCTTCGCAAACTCGGAAAATCCAAGTCCAAACAGAGCACGTCCAAGCCCTCGTCATCACACCACAAAGACCGAGATCGAGACAGAGGCGGACATGGGTATGAGCCTTCGGGGTCCATGCCGTCGCCGGACGCACACCGAGACGGCGAGGACGGAGACGAGGACGGGGATGGGGACGGGGAAGACGTCGAGATGGTCATGTCTGTCGAGCAAGCCATGGATCTCGGTTCCGATAGTGAAGATGGCGATCACGACCACGGGCCAGACGGCGATGCGGACATGGACTTGCAGCATTCGTCGGACGAAGTGGACCATGATCCGTCGCCGATGGAAGGCGTGTCTTCACACGTCCATCCACCCGTGTCGGTGAGCGTGACGCCCATCACGCCGCCTCAGCAACAGCAGACGCTCGACCCGAGATTGAAGCACCGGAGTGAGGAGTCGGGGTGGGATCCAGATGCGATCAGGGTGGCGAATGGATTGGATGAGGTGCATGCTTGAGTGTCGATGTGGACGTTTGGGAGGGGGGCTTTCCCTCGTATTCCCATTTATTGTAAGGCTATCACTGCGTACGTATTATAGTCCCCCTTTGCTTTGCTCTGTAGATTGCAATACTAGCTTCATTGCGAGGAGCAGACTGGAGGCCGTCAGCTGATCCATTACTCGTCCGCAACGCCAAGTCACCAACGACCTGGCTAAGTACAAAACAGCAATGTTACATAAATTTATAGCAATATACATACACAACAAAAACACGGACGGAAATCAGATCAAAGAGTCCCTGGCGGGCTATAGAGATGTCATTCCCGGAACCATGTGGACCGCGCATCGCGCGTGGTGTTGGAGAATAATGTCCAAAAGTAGCGTTGTAAGCACTGTAGTGGGGTGTGGTAAAGACAGTCGGAAATGACCGGGCTAAAAGCGCTGCGTGCATGTCCGCTTGCAAACCAGCCGCACATCCAAGACGTGACTTGAAGCATTGGGTCCACCTTATCCACGTCCACCCTCCCCACCCTGCGGTCGTACTCACGAAAGACAATCCAATTCGTCCGGTTCGCTGTCTGCACATCGCAAATGTCGTACCGCACTCGCCTTGATCCGCTCGAGCACCTGGCGCGGGGGGCCTTTCGATGTCTTCATGCGAGAAGGTGCTTCTGTGGCTAGCTTCAGACGCGGTCCATTGGGTTCGTCCTTGACGCTTGACTTGGCCGCACTTTTGTGTTTCTCGTCGGACTGGTTCTCCTTCAATTTTTGGGACGAATGAGGGGGACTAAATCGCAGGTTTGTCAACGCGAATCGTCGTCGTGTGGCATGCTGAAAGACGTACCCTGTGTCAGAGAATTTGACAACTTTCCGAGGCCGGTCGTCGTAGTTGTCCTCCTCCTTTTTCCGTTTCTTCGGTTTGGAAGCGCGCTCGGGAGGTCGCTCGTCATGGTCTTCTTTCGCAGGTTTGACGATATCCTGGTCAGGCTCAGCTCCGCCCTTTCCCTTCCTTTTACCCGTGGCTTTGGGCTTCTCCTCCTTAGTCGTGCGCGGTGTGGGCTCGGCGGCATTTTTGGGTTTCGCAGATGTCGAGCTCGCAGCCCTTCCTTTCTTAACGGGGGGTGATGTTACATCGTCCTCGTCCTCGTCACGCAATACCAACCGTTTCCTCGCTTTGGTTTTTGGGTACTTCCCACCCTGCGACTTCCCCTCTCCATCCTCCAATCTCTCCTTCCACGAACTCTCTGTGCTTGCAATCCTTTCTGTATTGACGCGCGTGGCAGTCTTTGAATTGGACGCTTTCGAATCGTCCACACGAGGTATAGCCCGTTTTCTGACAATTGGTACATCGTCGTCGGTTTCGTCATCATCCTCGTATCGTGTGTTCCTCTTTGGATTGAATGTGGCTTTGTGGGGGACGTCGACGAGCGTTTGGTCGTCGTCTGTATGCGTACAAGATAGTGCGCGAAAGGTCGTATCAAGGGTCAAATACATACCCGAAACGAGTACCTCCACCACTTCCCTTGCGCGATTTGATTTTGCTTTGGCTTGTGGTTTTGTTTTCATTTTTGGATTTCCGTCCGAGGTAGATGGAGCAGCGTTGCGTGGCTTGCCTTTTCCTTTCGACGTGGACTTAGATTTGGTGTTGGTGTCGAGAGGGGGTTGCTCCGTGTCGGAGCCTGGGTCTGCAATAAAGAAATCTCAGGACGGGACAAAGGCGTTGAAAGGGGGTCATACCCGGTGCTTTCTTTTTACCTTTCGCTGGCTTGCTACGACGCTTCGGAGCAGGCTGTGTAGCCGTATCGGCTGAAAGCATTGAAAGCATGTCTATACACATAAAATTAAGCACGAAGAAAGCTAGATCTCACCTTCTGGTTCTACAGCTCTCGCCTTCCATTTCCGGGACACTGGCGGCTTTGACTTGGAATTCCCTGTATGCATTCTCGAAACATGAACTGGGATATAAAATACGGTAACGAACCAGCTACAGCCTGACTTTCCTCGGTGATGGTGGTCGCGCCCGTTTTGTGCGTTGGTGATGCCTGGCGAGCCTTAGAAGACGAAAGACGCCTTCCGGCGACATTCTTTGGACGCGCCTTGGAGGGCGATTCACCAGAGACAGTACGCGCAAGAAGGATATCAACAAGCGGGTTCGAGTTGGACGGTACGAACGCCCTGCCAAGTCAGGCTGCACGTTAATGCAGGGCACGACGAATAAAAGAAAGGGACACCAACCCCCCGCGATCACGAAAGCGGGCTTGTAGTCGTTTTAGACGCTGAGCTTTGCTGTCCTCTGCAGAGACGCCGAGCTTGGCTTGTTGTTCGGCTACGGCGGTCGGGAGCATCGTCGCGTCGTTCTGACAAGAGTTCAAAGGGAGTCGAATACATCACGGGATAGTTTTATTCGGTCATGTGACGGTGCACGTGAGGCACACAATTGCCGATGACGATCGCAGCGTCCGCGTCAACGACGGTCACGACGTGTCTTGAATTTGTATGCTACCAGTTGTGATGCAACTCCCTCACCCACGCCCGTTCCTCCCCATACGCTGCAAACACGCATTCACGTACCATCCTCGCTCTCCTAGTCTCCCTTGACACCCTCGAAGGTGGACTTGCTCATCTCCTTTGGATGTGGTCTCCCCTTTGGCTACTTGTTTTGCTTCGGGTCGATATAGGGGACCGTCGTTGGACCTAAGCGCGATGGAAATCTCGCCTAGGAAGATAAGGAGCGTACGTCGCCTCCTGTTTCTATCCGCGCGAAACTCGACCGTGTATCGCTGGACAGTGGTGTGATCGCCACACCGTCCGAAACAAGAGACGTATGGATGATAACGGTGCCCGCTATCTCTGCATTCGAGGCTATCAATCCCCTTACAGTCTACTATTACCTGACCCTCGCGCGAGGTGTCTGTAGTCGTTCTCGAGATGACTGCCCCATGTTTTGCTCTTCCCCGGTGCCGAGATGCACCTGCTCAGGTGCACAATACATTTGGTGAGGAGCATGTGTCGTTTTACAGCTGGGCAAGGAGGAAGATCCGCTGCCGCCAAAAGGTAGGTCTATTTTCCCCCATCCTCTTACCCCGCTCCCTCATCCTCAGGCCAGCTACGACCACCAATGGACGTCCCCCCGCCGCTACTTCGTCTCGCCATACAACGACCGCTCGGGGTTCTACATCATAGCCATCAAATTACCGTCATCCCTGGTGACCCCCAGAAACCAAGTGTCCGAATACACTTCCGTATGCCCAACCATCAGTCCACCAAACTCGCCGTTGGCCTCCTCAAACTCATCGTTCATCTGACTCCCCCTCATCCCCGCCTCCCCTCTCATATTTCCCTTTACCTTGTTCATCACCCTCTCACGAATACTGTACCAAGCATGGCTACTCCACTACCGCAAATGTTTGCCTGTCTTTGCTCGGCCAGAGCCCATCCCAGCTCCTAGCGGGTGTGATACACAGGCATGACTGCCGGGGGGCAACGATTGCACGGCTTCGGAGCACGGCCACCCAGGTAGAATTGGCTATCAGAGGCCACGCTCCTGGAACATTATGCCCGTCGGCGCACCCTCGCATTCCTTGAGCAATGCTGTGCAGAGACGGGTGTCAATATCGTACACCTCTCTGGCGATCTGGTCAACACAGGTGTGGAGGCGCGGTGCCCGAAGCAATGCCAACGACATGTCTGGGCCGTCGACACTGACGATGTCATACACTTGCCCACGTGTGTTCATCCTCGTCTTACTTTCCCCCTCTACACACCTGTTCTTCCTTGCAGGGTGCAAGTCCAAGACAGACGGCCAGTGCGCCTTGTTCAACGTATCCGACGAAGACACATGTATCCGTGACTTTGAGCTGGTGCGGAGACGCAGGGAAGAGCGACGAGAATCGATCGAGCGGATCACGCGACGGCTGCGATCCATGCTCGTTCCGCAAGACGTCTTTCCGGAGCGCTGTTCCTTCCTCCGCGATTCGGTTGTTTGACCTGTTAGTAGTCAGTGTGTTGGAAATACAAGATTGGGTGCTGGAAAGGGTATTTTGTATGCTTCGTGTGAGGTTCGTAGCGGGGACGGAGTCTTGGGCAATGTATATTTGGATGACTGAGAAGCACTCGTAGGCAGCTACTTGTTGCAAAGGTCAGCATTAGATTTGCAAGGTTTTTTTTTTTTTTTTTGGTAAAGTACGCATAGAGGGACCCTGTAGAAGATTAGACAAACACCCAAATGAGAGCTTTTCGAGACCTGTAAATGGCCAGTATGAATGTGACACTGGACAGTCAACGATAGAGGGCAGTGGATTCCGCAAAGACGGTCAGATATTGGATTGTCTATCGTCCACGCAACATGAACAATTTCGCAAGCTATACGACACCAGAAGCAGACGGCCGAACAGCATCCTCGTCCCTGCCTATCACAATGTGTCAATATCCCAATCACACACAAACCCCGGCAATATACGACGATAGCAACACGCACCCTCGAGAAACCTTTGTAAAAACGTGCGCTGCGGTCTCTCCTCCACCTTGAGGAGAACCCCCATCACATGGTCCGTCTGTTTCCAACAATTGAGGGTCTCCTGGAGGTCCTGGCGGTTCTTGTGTATGAGGACCTCGATCGCGCGCGGATCGGTGACGTGCCGGTTTGCTTCGAATTTTTGGCGGATGCAGTGTCGGACATAGGCAGGTGTGACGGGGATGGCGTACAACGAGACAATTTCGGGTGCCTGCCGTGCATTTCCTGTGTGGTCAGAAGGCGCACTCGCACAAAAAGTCGCCAGAGACGAACTCACGGCGCGAACCCAGCCTCTATAGAGATCAATGACACGCCTACGAGCCTCTTCGGGATTGCTCGACATGCGCGAGACCTGCGCGAGACGGGACGGTATCGTTGTCATCTTGTCTTGTGTTGTCACTGCGTGTTGCACCAATTCGGATGGACTCGACAACTTTGCTGACATAAGCAAACGAGTCGTGATTTCCTAATTTGGGGAATGACTAGGAACGGTTCGCTCTTATCTACCGCCACTGCAACCGCGCTCGTCCTTTTTATTCTCCAACACATCTCCTTTGTCGAACATGGTTAGAGGACCAGGAAAGTACAAGACCAAGCGCGGTGGTGGTAGGAGCTTTAGGTGAGCGTGCCTGGCTGATTATTACGAAATGGGATCGGATGTGCTGACAGTGTGGATGGCGCCAAATTTAGTCGGGATCTGGTACTCGACTATGATGGGATAGCTGAATCGAAATCGTAAGTGTGCTGTTCGTCATGTTGACTTTATTATCATATTTGTGTTTTAGGTCCCGTCGTAAGAACGCCTCGCAGGATGACGATGATGACGATGACGACGACGACGACGACGACAACGAAGCGGTGGACGAAGAGGACGAAGAGGACGAGGATGAGGATGAGGAAGATGAGGTGGTGGTGGTGGACGCGGCTGGAACGAGCACCACCGCACAACCAGAACTGACGCGCGTCGAACGACGTGAGCTGAAGAAGAAACAAGTCGCTCAGAAGCAAGCCCAGAAACAGGGGATCGAGGAAAATGACGAGGACGCGGATCTCATCAACCCCAATCATGTCGAGAGGAAGCTCAATATATCAGACCTGGGCTCGAGCGAGTTGACCCGGAAGGAAAGGTAGGCCTGATGTTCCGATCGAGATTTTGTTCTGGCCGTTGTGTGCGTTTCGATTGCATTGACCGTGGTCGTGTGTTTCAGGGAGGCAAAGGAGAAGCAGGAAGCCAAGGATCGCTATTGGAAAGTAAGCGCGCTCACTCGACGACTTGAACGAAGGAATCTCATCCGATCGTTCAGTTGCATGTTGCTGGAAAGACAGATGAAGCCAAGTCAGATCTCGCCCGTCTGAAGAGAATTAGAGAAGAACGCGAGGCTGCACAGGCCAAACGCAAGGCCGAAGCGGATGGTCTGTACCTCTGCCCTCCAATCCTGTGTCGGAAAATTGACAGAGCATTGTTTCATACAGCCAAAGCAGCAGAAATAGAGGCGAAGAAGCAGGCGGCCATGAGCGGGAAGCGTGTGTAGTCGTCCGCGATATCAAGTTGATGTATCACCCCCACAAGGAGTGTCGCTGTGTGATTGTATTATGAAGTTGAGCGACGAGGACGAGGGCTAGACACTTAAGCAACTTATCACCTCTCTTGGCAGTTTTTGTGGATCGCACAAGCTGTTTACTTGGACTTGTATGATCAGGATCAGCTGCCTAAATTTCTGGAATTCCTGGTGTGTCAGGTCGACTCGACATCCAGTAGCTAAGGCTACTACCGGCCTCCTGGCAAGCTTGTGTCACACTGGGTGTAAAGATACGCTCACAAATAACACTGATCTAACTCTCGCTGGTTTTCCCAAAAAAAGTGACCGCCGTCCCGTCGTCAACCGGTCCACAAAAAAGCCGACGGTGAGGTTACCCTTCCAGACGCCGCCGTACGTGAGAGGGGGGTCGTCATCCCGCTCTGTCGAGCTGGCTTCTTCGGCATCCCCCTGGGGGACGATCCACTGAGCAGCTCCACCGCAAAAGGATAATTCTCGGTGATCTCGAGTGCGACACAGGCATCTCCCGGCATGGACCCCTGCCCACCCCTGCCCCTTGGACCAACAGGCCACCCCACTCCAACAGGTATGTTCTTGGGGAATCAGATATAGTTTCCTGAGTGCCAACCCGTTCTGTTCCGTGCCATGGCCGATAAAACGCGTTCGAGATGTCCGCCGCGTGCCTTCATCTTCGTTTTAGATTAACAGCTGAAGTATTGATCTGGGATGGGCCATGGCGAGTGGATTATCTGCGCAACTTCAGGTTCAAAGGTTACCGGCGGAAAAGTACTGTAAACATCGGCTCAGTGTGTGGATACTGAGTGAATGTACCCGTGCGTGGAAACGTCTCATGGCATACGTTTGGGCCGCACCCAATGCCATATCGCCACTCAATGTGATGCGGCGCTGTTCAAGATGTCAATTGATCAACGTGCGTGCCATGAAGTGGTCACTATAGACATCGAAAAACATGGGCACTTTTGGACAAGAGTTTGAACCCTTGACAACAGCGTGCCATGAAACACAGTATCCATACGCTGACCCGATGTCTACAGTGCTTTCCTGACAATCTTTGGTGCCGCCCTGATAACTCATCTGCGTGACCCATGCAGGATCAATGTGCCTCAACATTTAATTTTTCCACAAACGCCAGAAAGTCAACCTAAAATGAAGATGAATGCACACGGTGACACAGTGGACATTTTGAACGTGTTTTATCGGTCATGGCACGAAACAGAACGGGTTGATACTCTGGTTCCCAAAGGAGAACATACCTGCCAATGTCTTACTTCAGGATGTGTGCCGAGCGTATAAAGGTTGCAGGATGGTCTCTCTGTCTTTCAGGCTCTCATCATACACAACCCCATCACCCCCATCATGTTTGCTCTTCTTGGAGCACTTTTGCTCGCATCTCTGGCCGTGTCAGATGAGTCAACATCAATTAATCGCGCGGATTCCCCCTGCGAGAGGTCTGCACCAATTTCCCCCAGAGAATCAATGTACACAAATTTTTGGGCTGGTGTTCTGCATTATCCTTGGGTTGTGTGTGAGACAAATGTTAGTATCATCCCCATATGTGGTCCATGATCGATCTCATTTCTTTGCCGACAGCCCGTTCATACGGTCGATGTCGTCAATGTGGACTTCTATTTTCCCAGTTTATGGGGTGTCGGGAAAGAAGACAATGTCGTCACCTTCGCGGTTGTTATCGGCAATCCCGGGAAAAATTGGCCCAGGAAAATTGTTAAGAAGGTCCTCCTGGCTGGTCTCCAGGTCACATTCCCAGGAGGAAGTGGAAATGTCAATGGACCCGTGCTTTTACGTGAGAGATGTCGAACTTCCAGTCCAAATTAACATTCATCATTCGTGCATTGAACAGCTGTGTGGGGGACTGCTCTTGACGACCTCCACCCCATACCTCTCAAACTAGGAGACAAAACCGAGCCTGGTGACCACATATACATGCAAGTCGAAATCGATCACAACCTTGGCAGATCAGTGTGGGTTCAAAATGCGCAAAAAGAACACCCGTGGACATCCTTCCATGTGCTGACGGACCAAGAGGCTGCCTTTGATATCTCCAGTCCCTCAGTCGGTGGGGTGATGGTCATAGCCAGTCCGAAGGACGTGAAAAACAAAGATTCCCAGGCTTTCCAGCACCTCGTAGACTTTGCAGAAGTGACCTTCTTTGATATACTTGTCCATTACAAAGGGAACAATTCCCCGGAGTTACTCATGGTGGAATATTTTAATATAAAGCGGGGTGGTACAATATTCACAACTACGAAGGATATACCTTATCGCCAGATGATGGTCGAGTACTATAGAAAGCCCAAGGGAAGTGGTAGCGGTGGGGGAGAGGCTGGGGGAGAGGCTGGGGGAGAGGCTGGAGGAAGTGGTAGCGGCACCAAGGGCAAGGGCAAGGGTAAGGATAAGGGCAAGGGTAAGGATAAGGGAAGTGGTGGTACTGAATTGCCACGTCGAGTACTGTAGGTGACCGGTGACACTCGTTCAAGCTCAAGATTGGAACCACCAACTTGCAGCGCAGTCTCTACTTGACTCCGGTACCTTTGTCTGTCAATTTCAGCTCTCTCAAAGCCGTTTTTCAATATTACTATGACTTATTTTCATTCTCCTCGGCTGTGAATATCACCACTATCTCCACTGCTATCCGGCATTGAAGACGATGGATCACGCTGGTTGGTATCAACACGGAAGCAATTATTGATTACATGGTCAGAGCTCTTGTGCAGTCAGCAACATGAAAGATGGAGCAGAAATGAACATGACATGCAGGACTCGGAGCTCAGGCTGGTTTCAAGAAGATAGGCACTGCTACTCGAATGAACAAAGAACACCTCACCAGCTGGAGGCTGAGGGCCCGAACCAATGCAAAGTCAGCAAGAAGAGAATGCAGGCAAAACAGAGGTAGCCGACGAGCACTTGCAGGAAGGCGTCCAGTGAAGTGATGGTCCATGATGGGAATAAGCCGAGCGTAAACTGTAATCTCCAAACAGCTCTTCTTCAAGTTCTTTTGAACCTGCTTTACTAGCGTTGACTGGCACTCTATATCTCATCTCCTATGAGACCGAGTGCAGCTTTGACACAAGCCCAACATGTCGACCGTCAATGCCGCCGACACAACACACGACCGACGACTCGGACAGTCATATTACCGACCGCGGGGGCACATGATTGCAAGGCTGAAACCGGCGAAACTGTAAGGGTTCAAACTCTTGTCCAAAAGTGCCCATGCTTTTCGATGTCTATAGTGACCACTTCACATCGTACACGCGTTGATCAATTGACACCTTGAACAGCGCCGCATCACATTGGGTGGCGGTATGGCATTGGGTGCGGCCCAAACGTATGCCATGAGACATTTCCACGCACGGCTACATTCACTGAGTATCCACTGTGACACTGAGCCGATGTTTACAGTCTTTTCCGCCGGTACACTTTGAGGCTGCGCAAATAACCCACTCGCATGGCCCATCTCAGGATCAATACTTCAGCTGTCAATTTAAAACAAAGATGAAGGTACGCGGCGGACATCTCGAACGCGTCACAGGTCTACATGGCACGGAACAGAACGGGTTGGCACTCAGGAAACTATCTGATTCCCCAAGAACATACCTGTCAATGTTTTTTTCATGAGAACATCAGAACGTGTGCCGAGCGTATAAAGGTTGCAGGTTTCTCTCAGACGATTCACAACTCCATCCCACCATGATATCCAAGCATGCTCTTCTCGGAACCCTTCTGCTAGCCTCTTCGGCTCTAGCTGATCATACCTCTCAGCCAGAGGCTCCCCTTGCTCGCCGTGACGGGTTGTGTGCTAACGATCCCTCCTACACACGGTGGAACTTAAACTCGGCTGCTTCTGTGTTGAGTGGGGTTCGTATCATCCCATGGTCTATCATCATGCATCACACTTAAACTCATGACAGACATATTTCAATTTTGCCACGGGTATCGTCACCATTCCCAACCTTACAGGCAGTGACGGTGGTGTCCTAATTTCAACGACTCTCGACTCTGGCTGCCCGACCGCTTCCATTCGGGTTGGTCTTCAGGGAAACATCGTTGATGGCCTGATCTCGTGGAAAGGTGAGAGGGGTCAAACTTTTAGTCCGAATTGGTTCTCATTATTCGTGCATCGAACAGCTTGGGCCCAGTGGCTTCCTAACCCCCCGGTCGATCTCAACGCCCCAATGTATGCTAACGACACTATCAGAGTCACTATTATTGTGCACACTCCGAAGACGGGTAAAGTGATATGGAGGAATCAGCATCTCCGCATGGTCACGCAAGATTTTAATGCAACAAATCCTCTTTGCCTGATGAATGCTAGATGGTCTGTCGAAGTCGCTGCGGACCAGAATGGCCGCCTTCTTCCCCTTGCGAACTTTGACACCATAACCTACCGTAATACTGTGGCCAAAGCCATCGGCACAAACGACACCTACTACCCATGTGGACCTTCCGGGTACGCCATCTACGGAATTCGGCAGAATGGGATAAATCTCGCGAACGCCACCGCCAGCGGAACTGACTTCGTTGTCCAGCGCGTTAAATAGAGTGATGATGGGCTGGTGGTTGCTTTTTGTGAGGAAAACCAGCAAGTTGTGATCATTTATACCAATAGCGTTGTTACCTTGTTTACAAGGTCACTGGGGTTTGACAATTGTGGCGGTGTTGGTTCACTTTTTTGCGACCGTGGCTTTCTTTTACGTAAACAAGGTCACTGCCGGAACCGGCGCTTCCTCTAGTTTGTGTATGTAGGCATCACTGTCTACCAACTTTGCACTATGACGTTGGTCTCACTTTCCATAATGTGTGTCATGCGAACCACACCGGTCCGGCTCGTCCGAGTTCGACTGCTTACATACTGTTCCCTATTGATTTACCAATGCAGTGGACCCCCTAGGGTATGACGTTCAGTACATGGCTGCAGGTCGGTTTGATTTTTACATGCTCCTATCGCCTCATTCCTGCTTTTGACCCCTTTCTCGTAGCATTGGAATCGCTCCTCCCCTCAAATATAAAAACATGTTTTTCTAACCTTGATTTTTTATTTAAATAGTCTCTCTGTCTTTCAGGCTCACGTTATATCGACAATTCACAGCTCCATCATTCACACCATGGTCTCGAGGTTCGCTTCTCAGTAACCTTTTGCTCGCCTCTTCGGCTCTGGCCATTCATCCCTCTCAGTGAGGCTCCCCTCGATCACCGTGACGAGAATCTCCAATCCGACGACCGGCTCGACATTCCAGCTGCTGATTCCGTGCTGAAGACATCCAAATTACGCGTTCGCGCCCTCACGCAGCACCCACCAACTCAACAAACTCTCTCGAATGGAAAAGCGGCCTCGAGGCCGTCCCAAGGATACACACTCCAAATCGAAGAATTAGGGTACAATAGTGTAGAGTGATGTACTGTTAAATGATGTATACTGACCCGAGCTACAAACTGCGACAAAGAATTCGCTTCTCATGTGCATAAACAAAAGAATGGAGGGAGAACTGAAAGATCTATTGCAATCGTACAGATTTCCGCTTCCGCTTCCGCAGCATTGCTTGGGGGCTTGACGGGCGAGTCGCGGGTGAGGCACCCGGAGGTCGAGTGAAATACGTCGATCGGGAAAGGACACTTAGAATAGCGGTGGAAATGTAGTGGCCGAGGATCCCGACTAAAGCCCCGATGATACATGCAACAGCGCAGAATGCGTAGACCGGGTAGAGCGCAACTACAACCATACGGATGATCGAAAACGGTGTAGACAGCACGATGGCGAATGCAATTTTGACCACGACAAAGAGGGGCGAAAGTAACGCGTGAATGATGGACCAGGTGATGCGTAACGGGTACACCAGGGTGAGAAGAAAGCGGACCCCGAGGTGAAACAAGAGAGATGACCCAGTTAGGACCAGCTGTAAAAGGGGGAGAAGCGAGGCAATGGGAGGAGATTCCGCTGTTGGGGAGACGGTTTCGACTGTCTCAGCCATAGTTGGAGCTGACATGGGAGCAAATGCGACCCTCTACTATGATTTCCGCTCCTAAGGAGGTATACGTCAAGCTACCACAAAGCACAACTGGACACAATTGAAGTACTCACGACCCCCGAGGATATGTCAAGAGCTGCTTGAGTGGAACTTGCTTGGAGATGAGAGAAGACTTGGACCAGTTGTAAGCATACAGTCATCACGTGCTTTCGAGTCAGACCTTAAATCAAGTTATATGGATACATTCGGTGCTATCTCGAGTCTTTACATGAACTGATACGTGAAGTGTACACTGTAGATGGCACCATCTTATTTGAGGGGAGTGAGCCATGTTCCATCCATTAATTCACGGTACCCTAGGTTGGAGTGACCACTGTCGGACCAGAAAATGATAGGCAGCTCTCGCACCAGAGGCAGTCCCAGAGAAGTCTCCGCTTGTAACGGGATAACATCAGGTAAGCGCCCCAAAGCCAGACTCGAACTGTTGAACGCCGACGCAGGAAGCAAAGCAGCCTGAAATATCGCACGAGGACAGTGCTTTGCATACCAAGTGGCCGGAAACCAGTTCCGTGTCCACTGTTGCTGGGCTATCCAGATATCATGACGAGGGGAGGGAACAATGACCACATCTAGGAAGGCATACACATTTTCACTGCTTAGATGTTCCGAATGAATATCACGGCAAGAAGGATGAAACAAATATGTATTCCATCCTCAGATGAGGCTTGTGAGAAATCTAATCTGTCAAAGCGTCTGAGGTCTTGAATTCAAGTGCAAGAAGGGTTCCTACCTAGCGTAATGACGTAATTAGTGTTTCACCTACGTCAGCTTGGAGAATAGTTTTGGTCCTGCACAAGCCTGCAGAAGATGTGAAGCTGTCGTGTACATAACAAGAGCGAGAAAACATACATCGACACAGTGCATCATGCTTTAGACGTCAAGGTTAATATTTGAAACACGCATGATCTGTAAAATACGTACTGGACTTCCGTTGGCCAAGTGCAATCAACGGTGTGTCAGTCTGGTTCCAAGGAAGAGAAGGAAGACGTAAACATACATCTATTTTAGGGCTACCTGTCAGCTCACAACAGAGGAAACATGTGGGTTACTTACAATTCCTCAACACAGTCCTCGCCCTTGTAGCCCTCGCCTGCCGAGACCTTCTGTTGACAATGCTCAAAGTGTCGCGTCAAAGGTGCACATTTGGTCGAGCTTTTGCATTCATCCTGGATTGCTGGTAGCAACTGATGATAAAAAGCATGAGCGGGGAAGAGAACGAAGTTGTGTAGGTCTCACTGACATCTTCCGGCTCCTCCGCTTCTTCCTCCGCCTGTTCAACTTCCTCGGCTTGCGTAGACTCTATGACTTCCTCCTTCTCCTCTGCGTCTGCGTGGACGACGTTCAGGAAGGACGAAAAAAACGACGAGAGGCTCATGGACGCGGCTTGCAGAGGTACTAAAGGTTCAGACCAATATTTTTATGATAAGTTTCCAATGACCGCTTGTTTACGGGTCGGGTCTCTGGGCGCCGCTTAAAATATACTTGGACCTTCCAAGTCCGCGGCCTCTCAGTTGGTGACATCCATAACCCTTTCTTTTTCCAGTTCCTCTCGACTTATATCCCATGAAAAAGAAACCCAAGTCGAGAACAAGAACAAGGCGAACTGATCGCCCACCCTTTTTTCCCCCGCGCAAACATGGAGTGTCCCATTCTAGTTTAGATGCTCTCGCTCAATCGCGATATCATGACAGAGGTCTGTGTCTGTGTCTGTGTCTGTGTGCTCCACCGACCGATCATGCGCTTTTCTTTTCTTTTTGTCTCTCTTTTTTTTTTTTTTACCAAACCGTTGCCACGTATCCCGTTCGTACAGGAATACGATAAGTGTTTACAACTCGTGAGGGAATGTGCACCGCATACGAGGATGCGTATGATTGCACTTGTACCGAATCATTTCGTGAGTTTTTGCTGTGCATGCCCTCCATCTGTTCGAGTACACGGCACCACTCTCATCTGTCTTCCTAGTTCTCCCTCTCGCTCTCTTGTCCTCAGTACGTTCGCTGACGGATGCTACATGCAGGCCAAATCATATCACAAATGTTGCCACTTCCCATGATGCGCCACAGACAGATATCGAGAAAAAACAAAGTGGAAGGACTGCGAGACATCAAATGGGAAGCACTGGATAGAGCAGTCTTCTTCTTATACGTTTCACCCGCATCGCCAAAAAAATTGCTCATCATCCTCTCTCCTTGCCCTGATCCGTCCCGGCCCCTGATCACATCCCATCCCACATAATCACACCATACACAGTCACCTGACGACATGCCACCAGACAAGTTTCTTCAATCTATGATTGGATACCATCTCGCCTACAACAATTCGTTGTGCGTTGTGGCATGGTCATGACCCAAGGCCGTCAACCAAGTCATCGACATCGGCCTCGGCCAAACAACTCTGCGTAGAACCTCGGGGCGTGTCCGTAGCTGCCTGCGCCGAATTGTTTGTACACAAGGTCCGTTCTTTCCTTTGCATGACCCCCACGCACGTTTCTTGACGATCTTGACGCGCGCACCCCCCCTCCATTCATCACTTCTCGGGCCAATGCCTTTTCTCCGGTGCTTTTCTCACTTTATTGCTTTCCTTTTTTTGTCGGGGAAACACAACAGCTCACCCCGCTAGAGTTGACGTTCATCGCGCCCGAGCTCGGTGACGAAGTCGTGCTTCGTCGGTTGTGCATCCTCCTCTCGCTCAAAGCCGCCTACATCAAAGCAGTAGGCCAGTCGCGCGGATTCGACTGGTCCCGACTCGAGTTCAACATCCCCAACGAGAGTGCACGCGGGGACGATCATCCATTGCAAGGTTGGGAATTCCGCGTGTTCAAAGCCCAGCTCGGGGTACAGCGCAGCGGGACGGTGATCGAGGAATCGTATCAGTGCGCGTGTGCGTTCTTTCGGGGGACGAAAGAGTCCAAGTTCATCTGGCACGACAACGCAAAGGACTTGGAGGCTTGGGTGCAGTTCATTAATATCGATCAGATGATCAAGGTCATTCCGAAGCTGACGGCATAAGGGGGAGCTTTGGTTGCTTTTTCTTGTTCATGTCTTCTTGTCTCCATGTTTGTACTAATTCTCATTTCGTTGTTGTTGTTGAGTTGTTCGATAGTAGTGTACAACCATCTCAAAGCCTGTTGAGGTTACCCGCTTCTTTCCTTGCCGCCTCTTCGAAACGGATCGTTTTTCTTCTTCTTTCCCCCTCATGCGATATAACCCAACATTTCATCTAATCCTTGACACACGCGCACAGGCAGGGAGGGGTTTAGCCAGGGAAATAGATTCAAACGTCCCTGCTTTCATGCCACACATTCTCGCGCTCTTTCTGTTCCTTCTTTTCCCCTTCTGTTGAAATCGTTCTTGCCTTGTCTTCATCTAACCCGTTGCATGTAATACACACTGTATTGATGAAGCTAGACTGAAAGGATGCGAGAGGACATGAGAGCTACGGAACCCCCAACTACGCATTCACGCGACCTTGGACGTCACCACCGAGGATGGTTCCGATTCGGTCGATGGTACGGGCGGACCCTTGTAGTGGAAACGACCGTCTGACATGGTGGTTGGCAACAAGGGAGGAGGGGGGAACGTGCCCGTCAGCAAAAGAACAAACGCACGAAAGCAAAAAAGAAGCAACGATAAAGTCGACGTACTGATCATGTACCACACCGCGCTGATGACCGCAAACCCGACGAACACGACCGAGGCATAATCTATAGCGGCAGGGGGGGAACGTTGGTTCCCAAACGTCAGCGATGCCATTTTCCCCCCTTGTTTACAAAAAACGAAACGGAAACGAAACGGGACTCAACTCATCGTAACTTGCGTCGGCGGAACGACCGCCGGCATCGAAAACAACACGATCGCAAACAGGACCCAGAGCACCGCGATTGCGTTCACGATCACCCCCGACCTCCCCAATCCAAACGGTGCATCCGCGACCTCGTTCCGTCCCCCTACGAGCGATATCGCGACCGGCAGCGCATACGACGCGCCGAGACACATGACGGCGACCCCGGAAAAGGCGTTAAAGGCCGTCGAAGAACCAAGGTAGATGAGTCCGAGGAGCACTTGGATCGTCGTCGATAGCAGCAAGGCGTTCACGGGGACGTCGGTAAACCGGGTGCTGATCGGGGAAAAGTAGGCGTAAAAGGGGATCGCTTTGTCGCGTGCAAAGGCCCATGTTGCCCGCGATGCCGCGCACGAGATTGAGATGGCGCAAAACATGCCGACGCCAAAGACTACATAGATACATGGCGTCACGTTTGATTTAAGAGGGTTCTTTTGAAGAGTGTGGTGTGAGTGAAGACGTACTGATGAACCACTGAAGGTGGGGGGTGAGCGATGTCGTGAGGGTTACTCAGCACTCACCAATCCAAAGCCACCAGCATTGGAACCCATGATGAGCGTGAACATGACGCCCATCGGTTGGCCAGTGCTGACTGCGTCCATACGCACGCTTAAGAACAACCAGCAACCTAACTGCACCGTGCGGACACACCTTGTAATAACGTGTTGATATCGGGTAACGTGAAGAGGATTGGAAGGAGAAAAACAACGCCGGAGACGGTTCCAATCGGTACCGAATATGAAATCGCTCTCGGAAGAATGTGAGAGGGGTTGTGCACCTCTTCCGCCATGCTCGTAACTATCGCAAGCACTCAGATAGATGATGACAGACATGACTTGATTTGCGCTTACTCATACCGATCGCAGCGTACACGTAGGCTGGGTAACTCGGAGGGTGAGTAGGGCATATGAGGGGAAAATGAGACGAACCTGGCTAAATACCGACGCCCGACAGACGCGTGAGTTCGTTTCTGTCAGATACTCGAAACAAGGAGTCGCTTACCGGGAGTAGACCGATAAAGAAGGACCAGCCAGGGGTCCAACCAGAAGCGGGCTCGAACCCACCCAACGCAAATGATGCTGAGTGGCGTCCAACAGCTGCCGTTGAGGACAGAC